>JANHFM010003919.1:279239-290917 GCA_032468115.1 Grayia smithii
AGAAAGGTTTGGAGGATCGCAGAGCTCAGCTGTTAATCACAGCTGAGCCCCATGATCCTTGGAACCTTTTTTTAACAGCCTATTCGGCGGCAGCAGACGCAGCAGCAATGGCGGGGGCGACGGCAGCAGAAGCAGCAACGATGGGCAGTTTGGGCTTTCTGGCAGCGGCGGCTGTCGTCACCATTGCTGCTGTTAGGGGATCAGGCCAACAGGTGCCAGGGGCTGGAAAGCAGGGATATTTTGCAATGTGCAACAGGGAACAAGGAACCATTTTGGCTGTGAAGAGCCATCGACTAAACCCTCTCCACGTTTGGGAGCCGAGCTGAGTGGGAGCCCTTAAAGAGAAACGAGCCTGCTTTCCAGCCCCTGCCACCCGTTGGTCCGATCCCCTAATGCAATTCAGAGCCTTTCCTTCCCGTTGAGCTTGGGAGCCGGAGTTGGAAAGAGAACTTGAGTCTGCCGAGGAGGAGGGGGTGCTGCCCTGCAATGTGCAATGGGAAGGAAAGGCTCTGAATTGCATTAGGGGATTGGGCCAGTGGGTGGCAGGGGCTGGAAAGCAAGCTCGTTTCTCTTTAAGGGCTCCCACTCAGCTCGGCTCCCAGGTGCGGAAAGGGCTATATTCGAAGTATAAGACGCACCTTGATTTTTACCCTCTTATGGGGTAAAAAGGTGCGTCTTATACTCTGAAAAATACAGGTATCTTCTTATCAGTGACTTGGGACTGAGAGCCTGCTATTATACTCAGTTTGTGACCTTCAACTTGGTGTCTAGATGGTCACCAAGATTCGTAATAAAGTAAGTCTTTTGTTTGGTTCAGCAAGGGTAACCGTATGTTCTTAGAGCTTGTTCTTACTTGATTTTCTCAAGGACACATAAAAAGATAGCAGCAGTAGTGAATACTTTTTGTCAGCATTTAAACAGTTCAGGTAGACAAATGGAGACTCTTTCACATATGGGTAATTCTAAAGAGATGTGTGTCTTCTTTTGAAATTGCCAATTTATGATGGTCAGACAAAGATTTTCTATGTCATAATAGTTGGGGCCAAATATACTGATTCTATATATAATTTGAATATTCAGGGTTTTAGGGCTTGAAAGTTGCTTTTATCTCACTGTCTTAAATATACAAATAATTCTTCATAGAGTTGGAAGTAGAACTTACTTGAACAGTCTCCATAGTAGAAAGCTGAGCATTTATGTATCAAAATATTTCAAGTTCCACAATTTTTGGGTAGAAGGACAGCTTCTAGCATAGTCTCTGTAGTAAGCACTGTGTTATACGTTCTGAATAAAGAGGAAAGAAACAGTGAATGGTATGTATATATATTTTTAACACAGCTCCACTTTACATTGAGTAACTTTCTTGATGCTCTTACACAACTATAGTGCAGTATTAATCTGGGATTCTACCTTATCTGTCAATAAGAGTGCAGGAGAGCATTGCACTGTGGAGAAAAAACAGGAAATTCTGAACTTGATTGACAGTAGTGTATTGTAAAAAGAACATAGTTCAGCTGAATAAAACAGCAGAAAAATCAATGTGGTGTCATAGATAGGTACACTGTGCTACACAGTGGAAGCTTGAGTCTAAACCTTAATTCTTAGTTTGCAGAAATATTTTCTTTCCAAAATCAACTTCACATGGTTCTTGTGAAGATATCATGCCGTAGTTGCATCCCCTTCATTGCACTAATATGGAGAGACAGATAAATGAATAAAATGACTTATGGGCTAGGTTGAAACGGTAGCCATTGGATGGCTATGAATTCACAGTCTGCTAGCTGTTCAAGAAGATGTAAATGTAGTTCTAGTTTGGCTTGGCTTTTATCCAGCCTTAGGAGCTGATTATCTAGTAGCAATGTTGTATGTAACAAAATCTGACATGTGTATGCAAGAAGTCATTGTCCAAACGCATCTTAGAAGAAACAAGCTACTGCCACAATGCCACATAGACATTGAGAATGAACTCAGCTGAAATACACCCAGCTTCTGAGGGCCAGCTGTCAGTCTGTATTAACTTAACTTCCTTGCCAAATATGCTTCAGAAGCTAGTTTTGACAGTGGGAAATATGGGACCCAAGTTGCTTATTGGTACAGTCTTCATTTGTTAAGACTGTGAAGTGACAGAGTGATATGTGGAAGTGCCTTGGGAGAGGGGTGGAAAAGCTGCAGATTGGACAATCAGTGTGTAAAAACTACATCAGCCCAAAGAGAGGCCATGGGAAATATTTCAGAAGGGACCCACCTTAGTTTTCTGGAGAATAAAAGGAAAGGAGGGAAGAAATAACTTTTTTGTTTGCATGATTTTGTTAGTATAACCTTAAAATAAACATAGAGCTACTAATTCTGGTCTGGACTTGCAGGGTTGACATTCTTCTATTTGAGTTTGATTTCTGGTGACTTCATGCTCTTGCCATATAGTTTTGTGGCAATAATAATACTTTCTTCAACATTTTTTCCCCAATCTGACTGGTAGTTTTAGTAATTCATGAGGTATTCAAGTTCTAACCTAGTTCAATTCTGCTTAGTTTTTTAAGATCTGTTGCATGCTAGCACTGAGGTGGCTACAACATTGTAGCACACCCGTTGAAATTAAATCTAATTAAATATAACTTTTTCCCCCCAATTTTCAATCTACTGTCTTCATTTCTGAGCTACCAACAGAAGTTTAGCATCTTAAAGCTAAGATTATGTGGCTGATTCTCTAAGAGTATTACTTGAATTTAGTTGACCAAAACGGCTTGTTCCAATTCTGTGATTCTGTTGAAAAAGATAGATTGGACAGCTTTGTGAAAAATGTCACATTACAGCGATATATATTAATTTTAAGAAAATATGTTAAACAATGTAACTTCAGGTGGTGTCTAAGTTTGTAATTGTTATTAATAAACCAGCCTCTTCTTAATAACCAGTAGATTTTAAAGATTCAAAAGATGTAGCTTTAAAAGATGTAGATTTTAAAGATTCAAAAGATGTTTTAAATGGTTTAGATTGAAATTTCAATGCAAAATATTAAAAATATCCATTACTATCAGTATTATTTTATTTAACGGTGAATATTTTTATAATGCTCAATTTCCAGATTGACAGAGGCCTCTATTGTTTTTAAAAGACTGGTAGAAGAGCCAGAATTAACCAGATGTTTTGTTAAGTTACATGTCAGTTTTCATTTTTATTTTAATTCCAAAATGAAAAGAATAATGGGATGGGGTGAAGCTTCTTAACTTTTTTTACAATGTTTCCTTAAGTTTCTGAACAATTGTTGCTGTGATAAGATAGTATATTCAGTTAGGACTGTCATGATAGCCTCAGCTGAAATAGTACGTCTGTTCTGAAATATAGATATATAAATTATATAAATATATAAATTATAGATATCTATAAATTATAGATATATAAATTTCCATATATGGAGTAATTAAAAGTTTAACTACAATCTGTCTGACATTTCAGCCTTGTATGAAAACATTCATAGAAATGATTAAATATTAGTTCATTCTGAATAAACTTTTATTTGGAGATGCCTATACTTGTGTTTTGATAGATCTTGGTTGCAAATACACAAAACACATAGTGAGTGAAATTGAACCAAGTGGGGACAAAAAAGAACAGAGCGCAAGCAAATCAAAAATTCAAAATAGAGATACCATTATTTAATAATAGGGAAGAGAAAAGAAAGTGAGTAGAACTACTGTGAAATAATTTCATTTGATGTCAGATCAGTTTTGCCTGAGAAGGAGGTTTTCTTAAGGCCAATAAATGCCAACAGGTTTTCCTTTGGTTTATAAAATTTTGTTTATGGAACTGTCTACACCGGTAAAGGAAAAAAGCCACAACACAAAATGAAAAGTTTAAGTCTTTGGAAAGATTTTTTTTTTTTTAAATCACCAGTTCCTAGCAGAGCCACAGTTTCTAAGCTTGTAAACTACACCTCCCCATGGAGCTTTTTAGCATTTTATGGTAATGCCTATACTCTTAGAAAAATGCAAGGTAAAAATTACAGGCACTCCGCAGAATTATCCATAAAAAGGTTGTGCATGGTAGTAAATTAACTTGCAGGTTTTGGCCATCCTTCATGGGTGTCAAGTGCAATTACGTTTGTGGAAAGTAGTTGTCAGACTGAAGTTTATGAAACTCCATCTGGGGAATGGCATAAAAGTCTGGTTGGTAAGGAGATGAATTCCACCATTCCACATTCTAGGAATTTAATTGCAACTCTTTATCCTTTCCAAAAAGATAAAAGAACTATATATTGTATATGCAAGTGTTGTTTACAGGGCTTAGTAGGAAGTAGGCCTTGCTAGCCTTGGAATTTGCTTTAAAGGTCAGTCCAAAAACTTAAAAGATATATTGAAGACTAGTGTACTTTCATGTGAAAACTGCCTATAGCAAATTTTATTCAAGTGGGACTAACCAGAACCACACTATATATCCTATCTTTCTCCCTCCCTCCCTCCCTATCTCTTGCAACAATTGGTAGAGGAAGTTTCCATGTCTTTATAAAAACAGGAAGCAAAATTACCCATTTCTAGAAACAACTAATAGGTGGAAATATAAGCTAGAGAAAATTAGTGTTGTTGTATCAACAGGCTTTTCTGATCTGGAAATTAGTTGGGAATGTTATTGGTACATTGTCCAAACCCCAGGCAAGTGTTATGAATTTGATGCACATGTATACACATATGTATAAGTTTGTCTTTTGAGAATTCTGAATTAAATTTTACTTTTGCTTTAGAAATTTTACCAGGCCTTTTTTATCTCTCTTCTATTACATCTTCTTTGTCACATAACCTAAAAAATCTACTATCCAAAAAGATGCATCATGCAGTGAAACATTGATTATTTTGGAAGCTGCTTTTGCTTACATACTAACAATGTTTAATTCCATTACCATTGTTGAAACACACTAAATATCCTGTATTTGTGATAATATGGCAATTGAAATTGCACAGTGCACTTAGAAATTATGGACCTTATTTAGCTGTTCATATTTTGTAATATTCAGATCTTATTTATTATTTGGAATAAATATTATGGAACCTATGGGTAGTCTTACTTTCTTCTTTATTTTTAGTGTGCTGATCCAGACCTCCTTGAAAAAAAATGTCCAGCAGGGGTGGAAAGAAAAAGTCAACCAAAACATCTCGCTCAGCAAAGGCTGGGGTCATATTCCCTGTTGGACGTATGCTTCGTTATATAAAGAAAGGTCATCCAAAATACAGAATTGGGGTTGGTGCTCCAGTATATATGGCAGCAGTACTTGAATACTTGACTGGTAAGTTCATTTGAATAAGGCAATAGTGAGAAAGCAATAAAAATATCAAATAATCGCAGAAGGAATTCATGAAGAAAGTGAGGAGGAGGTTTGGTATAGAAACATTATCCACACAATCCAGTTTGTTAAGCTTTAATCCAGGTTTCTTTTTTCCAATTCTTGGAAGTACCATACCATAACATTTAACAGTTGTAAATATTTTTTAATTGAATTTACAATAGATATTTCTGAAGGATTTGTAGCTTTTGAATAATTGTTTGTAATGTTTAAGTACCCATGCACCCATACTGTATGTAAGTTTCTAATAAGAATCAAGGTCAGAGTATAACAGTGATGTTTAATGCGTATAATGTTTCTGCTCATTATTTGATTTTACAAAAGAAAAAGGCCACAAATAGAAATTTAAGTCAGCTTTTTAAAATGGAAGCAACTATGGTGATATTTAAAAAAAACATATTTTTAAAATGTACAGTAGTGAAAAAAATTGTAAGTATCTTTAATGAAATTTTGTTCATTTCACTTGGGCTAAATCCTTGTAGGTAGCTAGGATTAACAGGATTGAGCTTCTTTGTTCTTTGTAAGCTTTTAAAAGTTAAACACACAATTTTTAAGAAAACTGAATTATGTTTATTTTTAAAAAGTAATACTGAGCTGCTTTTAAATATAAAGTAGATTAATATTAAATAATATAAATATAAAGCTAAAGTATTTTTACTATTCAATTTATGTGCCTTAAGTCTAATTCTATTACTGATTACATGGATGCATCCATATTTTTTCTTGATAAAATATGCAAATGACTCCAATATTGCCTTCGGAATGGGTTTTTTCCCAGCTTTTTCTGACCTGACATCTAAGTCTTTCATCCAATTACTAATCAGATTTGCTTAACTTTTCAAAACCAACCGTGGTCATCTAACAGTTGCCACTTGTTAAGGCTGTCAGGTCTTCTATTAGTCTCTAAATATGTCATTTGAGATCAAAATAATGTTTTCTTGAGAGTAAAAGGAATACTATCAGATATGAAATCTAAATCAAAATATTCAAAACTGCATGTCCTTTTACAGAATAATCTTTACCGTGTGTCTTATTTAAACGAACAACTTGCAACAACCTGTATTGCTAGAAATGTTTGTGAGCAACACATGCCTCCAATTATGTAACTGTTTTCCTCACTTCTGTCAGATGAAGTATATTGAGCAGAGAAATAAAATGAAGCATGAAGATCAGTTTTGGGGGGGTGGGGGGTATTTGTAAGGATGGGGGTGGGTGGATAGAAGAATCCGGCAACTTGGGAATTTGTAAACATGGTCTGCAATCACTAAGGAAGGTATTACAGAAAGAACTGAGAAGAAGGCATTGTCTACTTCTAATTAGTTCCATTATGAGGAACTGTGATTACTCTGTGCTTGCATTTGTACACATGTTTTCTTTTAATTGCCTGCATGGTTTTTCTGTTTGACTAACTTTTTTAAAGAAGCAAAGTTCAGAAAAAGTCACTTTCATTTGACTGATTACTCTGATGGCTGTGCCCATTTAAAACACATTATGATCAAAAGTGAAGATGTGTCATTTGCTTTTATGAAACAAACAAACAAGAAGTACTCCCATTTCATGGTCCTTTGAAATGTCATTCTAGAGCACTGTGTTTCAGCCTTAACAAATTTAAGATGCGTGGACTTCAATTCCCAGAATTAATGCCCAGCTGAATGCTGGCTGGGGAATTCTGGGAGTTGAAGTCCACACATCTTAAAGTTGTCAAGGTTGAGAAACTAGTCTAAATGATCAAGTAAAATTCATCCATTGTACAGCTTCTGTTCCCTGTAAATAAGCAATATTACCTAGTAGTAAATTAGCAAGCAAGCATTCTCTGTTACAGCCCATGTCTTCTGGAACAGCATCCCCTCAGAGGTTTACAGGACACCCCTCCCCCCCCCCAACAGGCATTAAAACCATGGCTTTTTCTCCAGGCCTTGGGATTGGATGATAGGGGAGGGTTGTTCACTTTTTATCTCCACTGTCGGAAAGAATTGGTTGTTACTTCCTCTAGATCAGGGATGTGAAACTCAAATACAATAAATAATAATAATAATAATGTCATCACAGCAGTGTCACGTGATGTATTGGGACTTTTTCCCCCTTTGCTAAACCATGCGTGGGTGTGGCCGGCGCATGACGCATCTGGCCTGTGGGCTGGAAGTTTGACATGATGATATTTTTTGAGTTTTTAAGGGTAGTCCTCAACTTATGACCACAGTTGGTACCAGAATTTTGGTTGTGGTTGTAAAGCGAAATATCAGCCGACAGAATGACTTAGCCACTGCAATCTAGGGAATTCCCACTGCAGTCATTAAGTGAGAGTTACTGGTCTTTAGTCAAGAACCATCCCAATCTAAGGCATTCCAAGCTTAGTCCTTCCCAGTCTTAAGCCTCAGTAAGGTAAAGAACTGCCTCCAACTCGCCTCCATCCACTTATCTCCCCCATATTATTGACCTTTTAGCCACTCTGAGAACTATCTGGCTCTGCGGCTGCTTGCGGTGCCCTGGAAGCTGCAGCCACCCAGCCAGTCCCAATCACCTTCGTCATCCTATGTTATGGGACCCCTGCCACTCTGTACTGTCGCCCCTTTGGATTTTTTGGTCCTATAGCTGCTGAGGCAGGCCTAGTCTGGTCGCTGGGTCAGGCTGGGGCTGGATTTTGCCAGAGCCGAGTAGCTTTGCCAGAGCCACTCTAACCACTGCACCAGAGCTGAGGTGGCACAGTGGTTAGAGTGCAGTACTGCAGGCTACTTCAGCTGACTGCTAGCTGCAGTTAAGCAGATCGAATCTCACCAGCTCAAGGTTGACTCAGCCTTCCATCCTTCTGAGGTGGGTAAAATGATCCAGATTGTTGGGGGCAATATGCTAACTCTGTAAACCGCTTAGAGAGGGTTGTAAAAGCACTATGAAGCTGTGTATAAGTCTAAGTGCTATTGCTATTTGCACTATGCTGTGGCATAGGGATTGTTTTTGCCTCAGAGCTGCGACATACCAAAACGCCTCTTTGCACCAGTTTAACCCTAGATGGCAATTTGAGCTTTCTGTAGGTCTTTTTGTTATCTAATAGCCATCTGGAGTTGGGCAGCCTATGTATATTAATTATAAATTATTATTTGCTCTATCTATACCACAGGATAACATGGGAAGGCGCCCCACCCTTGATATTAAACTAACAATAACCTTGTGAAGTAGGACAGACTCAGAGATATTGACTGTCCCATAGTCAACCAGTTGTCCTTTCATCACTGAGAATAAATAGGAATCTGGATTTCTCTACTCCTAATCCAGCACCTTAACCAAAGCTGCTAATTTTAACATGTTAAGATGCTTGTAAATTTAAAATTGTTAAGATTTTTAAAAATTCAAAACATTGAAAGAATTCAAGAAATGAGACTAGGTGATTGTAAATATCTTATTTTTATTTTTTTGACCTGAGAACTCATGACAGTTACAGAGTATTTAAGTTTTGTTCAAAGAAGAGCTTCAAAATAGTCTTGGTCTATTTGATTCTTAAATTCCAATGCCCTTTTCTGTTTTTTCTAAGATTGTTGTGATTCTAGATCATTAACAAAATGTAGAGGCCCATAGAGTCATTAGTTCATGATGAATAGATTTGTGACATACTATATTCATGAATAAGTCAAACACTATGTTGTTTTGCTTTTTTCTTTGAATTAAAATTATTTTACAGGAGTTTTAGAATGCTGTACTGTATTAATTTAGTTCCATTTATGGTGACTTAACACACACATATGTTTGTAAAACATTTTTTTTTAAAAATGCAGACAGAAAGTAGGAAAATCTTGTAGAGAAAGTTTAAAGACAACATAAATTAACTTTATGGAAATTTATGTTAATTTATTGCTGTACTGAGTTGAAGAAAATTACAAGAAAGAAAGAATGAAGTTTATAAAACTGCAGGTAACGTACAAAACATACATTTCTCTAATATGTATGGATGTAGTAGGATACAGTAGGAAGAATCCTGGAACTGTCTGCTTTGCCCATTAACATTTTCCTCAATTGGAAATGACTTGCCAGTACATGCATTTTATAAATTTAAGACAAACAATGCAAATAATAATAATAATAATAAATCCCAGTAACTTCTCCTTGGAATTGCTGATTTTGAGGTTTTGTTCTTGTGTGTTATTGCATTACCAAAATCCTCAAGTAGTTTCAGATAGTCTTAGTAGTAAAAAAATCAGATTTCTGTTGAATCATATTCATTAATAGGATGGAGACTTATGCTAAGTCATTGAATGCTTGAACAATAAAGCTCTCTCCTGCCAGTTTGTTTTACTTGTCATTTTAAGTCCTTATTATGTTAGTTGTCAGAAATCATTATCTTGAACTCACTTAACCACAATGTTACTTTTTTCCTTCTCTGGAAAAAATTGAAGTAATTTAAAAACATGCCGTAATTGTATCAGAGTTATAAAACATAATTTTTAAAGGATGTTTATTGCAATCTCTGTGATGTGTAAAACTAATTTGATTTGATGAATAACATTTAAAGGTTCTGAATATTACTTAAAATGCATCATAAGAGGGAATAAAAAGTTTTCAGTGAAAAATGACAGTATCCTTTTGAACATGTGTCATTCCTGCATATGTTGTGTGTATGATTTCTATTTATGTTATGTGTGTCTGAGTTAAATAGATCAACTAATACAGAAAACAAAATATACTTACTTGAAACATTCTCAGATTGGTACAGCCAACGAACCCCTTCATAAGCAGCAAGGATATTTTTCTGATAACAAAAGTCTAAAGTGGGTTCCATGTTATATGTGACAGGGAATGTTGTTGAAGGACTGAAATCTCTGAGCTCAGAATTGCTGACCTGCATCTAAAAGGCTTTCTACCCTAGTCAGATGATCCACCTGTTTTGAAGGAAATCACATAAATCAAGCAGGCACCAGAGAGCAGAACAGTCAGAGAAATTAGGAGGAAATTACAAAAGGTGATGAAGAAGTGAAATTGGGATGAGGAAATGCAGGGCCTCTAGGCAAGGATTGCCAGTGTGGAACTGTTGGCTCTGTATGCTGTTCTCTAATGTGGTAAGAATAAGCAAAACATTTTTATAGTTACATTTTTTGCAGTTAATTTGCTTCTGTCTTTGAAAAAGGAGTCATGTACCTGGTCTTTGAAGACCATTGTAGGTAGTCTTTGACTTACAATCGTGGATGAGAAGCAAAACATTTTCAAGAAAAAAACCAAGAAAACCCAGTTGCCTTTTGGAAAAGCATTCTTGGGTCATTTAATGACCATTCAAAGTTACAACGGCATTGAAAACAGTGACATGACCATTTTTCACACTTATGACTGCTGCAGCATCCCCATAATCATGCGAACAAAATTCAAATGCTTGACAATGGATTCATATTTATGACAGTTGCAATGTCCCAGGATCATGTGACCACCTTTTGCTACCTTCTGACGAGCCCAAGTCAATGGGGAAGCCAGATTCACTTTACAATTATGTTACTAACTTGACAACTGCAATGATTCACTTAATAACTCTGCTGAGAAAAGTCTTAAAATGGAGCAAAATTCACTTAACTATTTTCTCAGCAATGGAAATTTTGGGTTCAGTTGTGGTCGTAAGTTGAAGCACATATATGTATATAGGATTGTGTGTCTGTTGGTATGATCTGTTGGGTTAGGGTTTTTTGTCTTTCACAAAAGTTAGTTATTGAGATGTTAGTTATTGAATTATTGAGATGTATTTTGTGTTGGGGGGAGCTGTACTAAGGGAGGCTCATCCAATCTCATTGTACACAGGTTGTGCATTGACAATAAAGGATTGAATTGAATTGAATTGAACTACCTGCATTCTATTATTATTCCTTTGAACTAAAAGCCAGTGAGGAAGTATGGATTAGGTGCATCTACAGCTTTAAAAATGCACAAACCAAAGAGCTTTATATTTTTAATAATTACTTTTCTGTCTCCTGACTCTGCTTTGCTTGTTTGGTTTTCAGTTCTAATTCTTGTATTTGTTTTCATCTTTTCCCTTACTTTCATCCTGTCTTTTCAAAAACTATTTATCCCATCTAAAAAGCAGTATTTCTGTGGTTAATAGACAATATAAATATTTGAGATTAGAATGTTCCTTGCTATCTAAACTAGTAACACTTTGCATTCAGTATCTCTATTGTTAAATGTTAGATTCCTTCCATTATATTCATCATATTAATATATAAGCCAAGATATATATAAAAGCCTTATTTATAAGACTGATTTCATTTGATTATTTTTTTCCTGATTTGATATTTCAGTGCTATGCTTGAATTTAATAACAGACTCTTGGGTCTTTTAGCAATGTATTACTATTGATTTTTAAAATAAACTTTAAAAT
>JANHFM010003919.1:347350-358005 GCA_032468115.1 Grayia smithii
TAAGACGACCCCCCACTTATCTGAAGATTTTAATGGGTTAAAAAGTCATCTTATACGCCGGAATTTACGGTACTCCAGATTCAGATCAGCAGATCTCTAAATCCAAACATTTGAGAGACTCAGATGCAACTACAACTCTACCTTTTGTTAGGAGAATCCATGTATCATTTGAGTGATACAGTGGAGTTGGTTGGCCATTATCACATAGAAGGCCTACATACTCTGTCTTACAGAGGGCAGTTTATTTTTGAAGGGCTGTCCTATCAAGTCCCATTTAGTCTTCAAAAATTATTAGAAAGAAGCAACTTACAACTGATTAAGCAGTCACTAAGTTGAAAATTTCCCCAACATGGGGAGTTTATGGTAATTCTGCCTAGGTTTGAAAGAATAAATGAGTGCATACAAATCTATTTTAGTGATGCCATCTTTTTGTTTGGGTGACTCATAAGTGGCTACCTTATTTATGTATAATGGCCAATAATTCATATTAAACATGGACTACTACTAACAAGCAGCCTTGGCCGACCTGCTACAGATGTCTATGAGTGTGCTGTGTGTTTATTTATGTATCTTTCATGTGATTCAGTCTTTGCTATCTTTTTATGTATTCACATCTTGGAAGATGTAACATTCTTATGCTTTGGAAAGGACATTTGTTATGTATTTTTGATATAAGAACAACTTAATCATCTTTCTCCCAGCATTCTAAGATTGTTCCATGTTTACATCTAACCATGATAACTTGCATATTTGGACTAATATTGTACTGACCCAGGGTTTCTCACTTTCTTCTTCTTTCATACATTAGGCTGTTTTCCTTCTGGTTGGTCACCAGGATCTGGCATTTTTCTAGTAAAACTCTTGACATTGCAAGCCATTACTTTTTTATCTTTCTCCATTTTTATCCACAGTCTATCAAGTTTCAAAATGCGCTTTTGCTGTGGCAACCATTATCACTTCTCAGCTTGCCAACGAACCAGGGGGGAGGGAAGGGGGAGATGGAATGTAGCAGAGGTGAAATTCAGCTGGTTCTATCTGGCTTGAGCGAACTGGTAATGGCGGCTGGGGTAGGCTCCTCCTACCTGTGCGGACATCATGATGGTGCTTTTTTGCAATGATTTTAAGCCTCTGTGCATGTGCAGAAGGCTTTATGCATGCATGGAAAGGTTTGTGCATGTGCAGACGACAGCACACGTGAGTGAAGTGAACATGCGCACAGCGCATGCACATTTGAGAACTGGTAGGGCAGGTAAGTGAATTTCACTCCTGGAATGTAAGCTCCAGACATCAAGAAGACAGCCATGAGAACCAAGGACACTTCAGTGTTTACCAAAGCCAAAAGATTTTCTCATAGCAATACCATGAGACTCGATTAGACAATGTACCCTGGTCTAATAGGGGAAGAGAGAATCTAAACTTTAACTATGTGGGTTTGAGCAGGAAATAGTTAGATCTGGTTTTGCCTTCGTCTGTGCTGAAATGATGTACACAATAAAGATTTGCATTAAGAGATTGGATCATCTCAGCTGTGCTTGCTTTGGTTGAGTTTGTCGGAACGTTGACACAGTCTTTATCTACCTATGTGCATTTGCAATATTTCTCCACTTGGCTTTATTTTAGCCATTTCAGCTTCCAATTGGGCTTTTATTCATATGCTAAAATGGCTAAAATAGTTCACTACCATAGTGAACTATGGTGCTTATAAAATAAATAACTTGACCTATATTAACAAGATTATGACTAACTCTAACTCTGTTCATGCTGAAGTTTCAGCATCTTCTCAGTGCTATTGGGATCCAGAAAGGAATCTGAAAATCTCTGATTTGTTCAATACCTGGCCTAGTCCCTGAAGTTTCTTGGCACCATTTTAGGTGAAAGCTATTGCTTTCTTCCTAAGGTTGATAGAGAATGATTGGCCCAAGGTCACTCAGCTGACTTTATCTCTAGCCAAGACTAGAACTCATGGTGTCCTGATTTCTAGCTTTGTGCCTTAATCACTACACTAAAGTGGTGCTCCAATTTATTTATTGGATGATTATACAAAGCTTACATTTTGTAATACCAGCATGCAATATGGAACATCTCATTCTACTTGCTTCCAACCCACTGCAGTAAGCCTGGAAGCATTTGAAGTTATAAATCCCATCTATCCAACAAGAAATGTATGGCGTAGGTAGAGCATTCCAAGAAATTAACTGTTTAATGATTTCTAGCTAGTAGTCCTGGAAGCATTTAGAAGATGTCTTCCAGCACATAATGCCTCAATCTCTTTATCTTATAAGACCTTAGTCAGAAAGTAATTCATTCATAGTCAGAAAGTAGTCAGAAAGTAATTTCATAGTCAGAAAGTAATTTCACAATATCTCTACTCATATTTTACTATACCTTACTATATTTTATTGTCACCGAATATTAATGATCCAGCAAAATGGTTTTAGAAGCAGAAAACCATTAGTTTTAATTGCACTGATGATCATACATAAAAGAAAAATCAAAATCCAAGGCAATCTGAATACAGTGCAACAGAAGAAATGCTTACCAGTTTTAAGGAATTTAGAACTATAGAGGGAAAAAAGGCCAATTGAAATTTAAACTTCATGGGCATGAAGACCCAGCTGTCATTTTTAAGTCTGGTATAGCTGATGGCATTAAACCTGTTTCCAAAAGAAACGGCTATTTTATTATATGAGGCTCAAAGGGAATGTTGATTTAGTTTTAAATTTCATAAAGGCAGAACACAGTAATTACATGGATGCTACAAGAAGAATTCTTTCATTCAGAGCAAATAAAAAGATGTTTAAGTTGTTCCTGAGAGCTAGAAGAGGATTTACTGACAGCATGGAAATGCCCATTTCTCTCTGCAAAGTCTGGATTCAATATACAGAGATAAAGAACCAGAAACGGTTCAGTGAGGGCGAAGCTAACTTGTCAAGGTCTGAAACTGAATAGGGGGGAAAGTGAAACTCATATACTGGACATATAATCCCAGCAATTCCATAGGATTATTTTTTTTCCAGGAAGAGACAGGTGAATCATGCTCATCAGAAAAGGAGGCAGCTGCCTACATCAAGGTTGTTGGGGTTTTTTGAAGGTTCAGGTCATGAAGGTGGTGTTGTATCGTGACACCCACAATTAACAATTTGGATAACAAGTTGAATAAGCAAGGACACATCTCAGCTACTGATTTTACTCTTTATTGTAGAAAGACACATCTCATTTCTGTTTAAATATTTGAAATATACACCTGGCTGTATCCATTTAGAGAAGTTATTATTATTTTTTAATATGTATCTTTTTTATGTTTTCTTCTTTTGATATAACAGATAGCCACTCCAATGGTATGCCAAATATTTCTTTAAAAACAATCTTTTTTTTTTAAAGGCTTCAGAGCTGTGGCACTAAATTTTTCTGTTTCAATTGGTTTCTAAGTGCAGGTCTATGCACGTTGGTCCATACAAAAAAAAAAAAAACTCAACTGGCTATGTCTTCAAAGGATAAGTACAGGACATCATAGAAGAAGAAATCCATGTGATGTAGAAAGACTTAGAATTAGAGAACATTTAGTAACTTTGCTTCAATGTCTAAATTTTAGTTTTAAAAAGTTACAGTTTTCTTCCTTTTTCAAACTGGTCTACCTTTGACGTAGAGCTTTTGAAGCTATAACCTATTTAATTCATCACCCTATAAAAATATGTAATTTATGGGTCTGCATTAATCATCAAATATGATTATGTATGGGTGTGAGTGTGTAAATGTATGAGTGTGAGTGTGTGTGTCTATGCCTGTTCTTGGGGAGGAGGCACATATATAATCAAAAGCTCTTAATTATTTCTTGCTTTCTAAAGAAAGCTTCACATCCCCTTTT
Organism: Grayia smithii; assembly: GCA_032468115.1. NCBI lineage: Eukaryota > Metazoa > Chordata > Lepidosauria > Squamata > Grayiidae > Grayia > Grayia smithii. Next base: position 351,216 of record JANHFM010003919.1, read on the forward strand.
CAATCATTTGAGCTATAATATTAAAGAATGATTGAGCTAGTTCTTGCAACATCTCTTTGGGATTTAATGAATTGAAAATAACACAATATTTAAATCTATGAGAAAATAAGATTTTCTACCCAGTGGAAACCCGGTTTGCTACAGCCTTTAGTGGACTTCTTGTTTGAGACAACCTGTGGTTTACTGCTCTGGCACAATCAGCCAGTCTAATGTCTGTCCCTGAATGCAGTATTTAGCATGTCCGCATGGGAGACTTTGTACCATTGCTGCAATTGAAACTCTACTGAGGAATGCAAACTCTGCAGAAGCATTGCTCAGAATAAACCTGTCATTCACATAAGCCAATGTAGTTTGAACACATCCAGTAAATGGTAAGAAGCCAAGTCACTTTCCCGCCAAAAGAACTGCTACTTAAAGTTCATGGAAGGGTTTCTCCAAATGGCTATTTTTCCTTGATAAGTTATTAAACAAAAAAAAAGCATTTGTGTTATTTTTCTTGTAAGTACTTTGGAACAAATCCAGTAAATGATGTCATCAGCAGGAGACCCAACCAAACCAATTCCCGGAGATCCAATTTAAACAAGGAGATGCATCCATATATCTCATTAAATGCTCATTTATTTGTATGTCTGAATCAGATTCTTCTGAATTTGGCAGTTGCTGTATAATTGTATTTTCTCCAGAGTAGAAATGTGCATGGTTACAAAGTACAAGGAAAACAGACAATGGTTGAAGGTTGCCAATTTTTAATTTAAATATGCTGTATATCTGGAAAGGACTAAAGACAACATTCAACTGAGTGGGCTGAGTAAAACCAGGAATGATATGCTGGATCAGAGAGAACTGGGAAGGATGAAAAATCCTTCTCATGCCAGCTCTCCATTTTATTGCCAAAAGAAAAGCAGTTTTGACTTGATAGACAGGTTCTGGCAAGTTGCATTGCGTGGGCATGATCCTTTATTCTGAAAAAATTCCCCTTCAAAATCCCAGTCTGATTCAAGATTTAAAATGTTAACTAGATAATGTGTATCTTGTTGCATTATATTTTCATTTTATTTACTCTTTAGTAAGATAGGTAAAGGAGTCCCTGCAGTTTTTATTCTGCTAGTCATTGCCAACTATAAGGAGCAGTGCTTATTCCGTTTCCATGACATTTCCATGACCCTGTAGCTAGCATCAGTAGTGGGTTGTTCCCGATTTGGTCCAGTTCTTGTGAACCAGTAGTAAAAGTGGTGGGAGGCTCCACCCATCTGGCCGGATGTTAAAATGGATGATCTGTGCGCTCCCGTTGTGAACCGGTAGTAAAGCTATGTAGAACCCACCCTGGCCAGCATGACAGCACAGAGTGCTGTTGCCTTTCCATCAAAGTGGTACCTATTTATCTACTTGTATTTGCATGCTTCCCAACTACTAGGTTGGCAGGAGTGCGGGGAGGATGAGAACTCACTCATCGTGTGATGCTCAGGTCTCGAACCTGTGCTGCTGGCTTTCCGACAAGCCTAGTATCTTAACTGCTGAGCCACCATGCCAGTAAGAGGATAACAGAGGCTTTTTTAGTTTTAATTTTCATTGGAGTTTTGAATAGGTTAAGTCTCAACATTTCTGATTCAAATTGGGACACTACACACACATTCTAGAGTTTACAAACAAAGAGCAGGACATATATAATTAATGTAATATAATATTATTGCTTAGGTTGGCAATTAAGGTGAACATTATATATGCCAAGGTCATACCTTCTTTAGCATTTTAAATATTGTGATCTTTCAATGTAGAAAATCCATGTTAGCAATAAATCAAAATGCAAACATATAAAAGTTGCAGATTCTAAAGCAAGCTTTGTTAGATTCAGCCACTCATAACCTCCACCCAAAAATAATTATTAATGATGCCTGCATGTCTAAAGTAGCTCTGATATAAATGCAGACCAATGGCTGTTTTTTTAAAAAAAGATATTATTTCTTAACATGAAACACCTTACTTCCTAGAAATTGCAAGTGGTCAAAAATCCTGTTTATGGAACTGCTAAGAATTTCAACTTCATTTGTTGTAAGCCAGCTGGGAGATGTGGTTGCATATTCTCATAGCCAAGTAGCTTCAGCAACCTGGTTATATGAATCGATGTGGAGAAGGAAGAGAAATCCTTGATGGTAATGATGCAGAAAGAATGTGTGTGTGTGTGCATGTGTGTGCGTCTAGGTGCAGATGTGACATAACACCCCCCCCCCAAGCAATCAATGAGCATCTATGTGGTCCCTGAGGACCATCGAAATTGCACTTGCAGAGATGGGTGATTCTGGATGGCTGTCACTCTTCTTCTCATTGCCTTATACTTAGTGTTACATAATTGAAAAGAGTTGATAACTTGTTTATAGCAGCAGCAGCTCCACACAACAAATGACAATAGTTCATGGTGAATTCCATGGATTAATTGAAGACTTGCTGATACAATTAGCTGGTTCTTGCTGCAAGTCTGGCTTTCAAAATCTGCAGCCAGGGATATGATAATGAATGATGATGATGATGATGATGATGATGATGATGATAGACAGATAGAAGATAGATAGATAAATACACTCATAAATACGCATGCACGCATGCATACACACACACACAAATACACAAACATAAATACATACACACAACACATAGGTACAATAATAGTTTATCATCTCCAGAGATGATCAAATAAGATTTTAGTGGATTCAGATATGTTTAAGTACCAGTGACTTCTCTTCTCTGTTTACTTCCTATAACTAGAGTAGTTTATGCTATTGGGTCTTTAGGTATATGGGAGTAAATATGGAGTTACACATTGCAAAAAAGGTTAGTTACTTTCCTATTATTTAAGTGATTGGTGCAATTCAGCAAGAGATTGGTGAAAGACAGCAGTACACAGTCCCAATTTAGTGTTAATTCCAGACCCCATCACATGTTTTTTAACTCTTCTGAAGTTTTTTGAACCACTAATCAAGATAGGATTAAAAGAAAGTATATGTTTATAAAGCCTGGGAAATTTGCAGCAGTGCCCAAAACTAATTTGGGTAACCAGCTAATATACAGGTCCTTGGGTGTAAAATAGCAGTTTAGGATTTTCAACTGACATCTAAACTGGAAGAGAGACAGAAACCTTTCTTAAGCCAAAGATTTCATTGCAAACATCCTCATGCAATGAAGCATTTTGATTTAAAAAGCCAGAGGTAATGAGATGAGAGTGATTAAAGTAGCAAACCAGTCTTGTTTAGAAAATCATTAAAATCAAATCTCTGCAAATGTAACTATTTAGAATGTTGGGGATGTTGTTTTAAATCAATATTTGAAACAGAATAAGGTCTCCTACTGTTTATTAATGGGACTGAAAATACTCTTTCTTCAAAACATTCAGCATCCTGTACATTCTATACCAATCAACCAGTGTGTGCTGCATTAAATCTATTCTGTTGCTCCAATTATTGTTTATATATTCCCAAGAGAGAAGTAGTGTTGACTGGAGCTGTGAAACATGGCTAATCAAAGACTCAGGTTCTGGACCATATGCAAATATGTCATTTGCTTTCAGACTGATTGGATTATCCCATTATCATCTAGACTGGTTATAGTCCTTTTTATAGTCTTTTACTGTACTGTACTGACATGTTGCACATTAGTGCTCTATCAGCTGCTGAAAGTGGTTCCAGGAACCAAAGCAGTTCTGTGTGGATCTTTGTCTACTCAACAGTGCAGTGTTATCTATACTGTTCCATCTATGTTTGTAGAACTGCTATTGGTTAGTGGTTCTTGTCTCAGATAAATTCCAAGATAGTTGGAATAAAGTTGGGATAAATGCTTGTTTTAGAGCCCACAACCCTTCTTGCCGCCAGCTGGAGATCTGAAGGATACCTTCCAATGGATGGATTTGAATAATCTCTTCTATTTGTTCCCATTTATGCCTTGAAATTATTTGAGATCCTCTTCTAATTGCCCCAGAATTGTGCCACTTAAGAGAAGACATCTGTTTCTATTGATGGTTTAAGACAGTTGTTGATCAACCACAAAAAAAAACACAAAACCCCAAAGCATGTAAGATAGGCAGACACATATTAGTTCATTAACCCTGGCTTGCTGAGTTTTATAGAAAATATGACAGATTTTGGCAAAGTTTATAGAAATGATGTATTTCTTCTGGAGAATAAATAATTAGAAAATCTAAATGCCCTGGCAATGTTATTTATTAAAAGTACAAATATAGGCTGTGATTTCAATGGTACTAGTATTGCAAAGATAAAGTTTAACCACATAAGGAATACTCTTAGATTTCTTCTGCATTACCAATCTGTTGAGTGTGTTAAGATGATCTAAGGGTAGGGCCCTCCTGAATTTTGGAACTTGTAACTCAATACAATTCATTGGATTAAAATATTCAGCTGGTTTTAAGTATACAACCTAATGATTTACAAAAACAGGCAGGAAGATGTGGTCCATTGGATCTTCCAAATCAAATATATGATTCTGGAGTGTGTTCTTGGTATTTTGAAACCTTTTTTTTTTTTTTTGCAATGGAATCCCTTTGCGGTTCAGCATATCTTATATTTTGATTGAGAGAAAATGGAGAAGCAGACTTCAAGTCAAGCCAAGGTCATTCCTGTCATGGTCCATCTGTGGCTATTTCCAGGGCATTGAAAAGAAATGCAGAATAATTTCCCTGGATTTTCTTTTTGACTGATGGATAAACAGTTGGAAAAACTAAGGAACTTTTTTATATACATAACTACAGCAAGATTATTCCATACACAGCATGATGGAAAGATTCAGTGCTACCCTCAATGGAGGAATAGATGGTAAAGATGATGGAACTTGCTTAGATGGCCAAATTCAATTCTTGGATTAGGGAAAAAGACCTTTTCCATATTTAGTGTTGACTCTTACAGGCTTTTTGCAGGAGAAAAAAATGAACTTTTGATGATTACAAAAAATAGATGCGTAGAAAAAATGAGAATTATGTTGTATCTATAGAATAAGAGCTATATATACTTATAACTGCTGTAAAGAAAATATACGTCTTTATATCTTCTTTTTCATTTTTCTCCATCTTGTCTTTATCTTTCTTTTTTTTATTCATATTAATTTCTATCAGTTCTTATCTTTCTTTTTTTAATTTTTTTAAATAAAAATTATATATAAAAAAGAAAACTTCCCACATTCTTATTAGACATTCCTTAAGCAGTTCTTGAGTAATATGTTCACCTAATAATAGCAGATTTATCCAGGTTTATGTTTTCTCCTATAATGAGCACTTGGCACTCTCAAATTCAAAGCAGCTGTCTTTTCTACAAGAAAGAACCACCATGTATATAAAGACTTTTAAGATTTCACATAAAAAGTCTTTGAAACACAAGAAGTAATGGGTACTGTTTTGGTAAGTTAAACAATTTTATTTTTTAGATCTCATGTTTGCAGAATTTAGATAACAAGAAAGAGTTGAAAAGCAGTTCACAATCTTTCCATTTTATTTTTCATATCAATGACCCTGTTTTCCAAACTTCGCTACAGAAGAGAGAGCACTGAGTGCTTTGCGGGACCCATTTGCCATTCAGTTTCTGAGAAACTTCGTTTTGTTTTGTTTTTTGCACCTTCCTCTGTCACTGTAATGCATCCTCGGGGGTAAGGTAAGATAACAGGTCATTTTTCCAGGGTCACAACAAACTGGTTCAGGATCTTCCTCACACCAGATTTTAATACTCTTTCCATTTAGCTCCTAATGTCAAGGTTGTGTGTTAAAATAAAGCAAACAAAACAAAACCTTAACCTGTCATAGCGACTCTCTCCCAATTACTCTGACAAAAGTCAGTCGCTGAAGGAAGTCCTTGATGTCAGGAGTTTTATCAGGGTGAACTAATGAATCCTGCAGCAGTCAACTTGTCTTCGTAGGTCTTTGCACCTTGCCAAAAAAGCTCACTTGAACCTTAAGTGGGCATTTCATCTCACTCTCTTTATTTTCCCTGAAAGAAATGCAAGACGCAGATGCGAGATCTTGCCCCATTCTTTTTCAGTCCATCGCCTGCCAACAGATTCTTTCTTCTGACACTTATAGCTTCACTTACAGCTAGATAAAACAGTCCCAGAAGCCTAAAGACTGATGAATAGTAGCAATGGCAAATACTGACTACAGTTAGATTTGAACTAATACTAGACCGTTGTAAGGCTTTCCCTTTCACTGGGATATAGCTGCATGAAGTTTTAATTCAGGAAGGAAGGAAGGAAGGAAGGAAGGAAGGAAGGAAGGAAGGAAGGAAGGAAGGAAGGAGAGGGAGGGAGGGAGGGACTTCCAATTTCTGGCCCCTATAGTGTATACCAAAAATTAATTCATGATCTCAGGTGTTAGGTCTAGGTCACTTTGAATCAGTGCGACTACTATTGAAGTGACCCTTTGCTATGAAGTGTCAAAGCAAAGCACTGCTTTCATTTAAGTGTCAGATAGTAACATTGCCACTCTGATAATTGGCATATGCAAGTTACCTTTTCCCAGCCAGTCATCATGACTGTTGGGATTGAGCTGAATACTGAGGTGTGAATCTTCCAGATCAAAGTGCTGCTTCAAATCATGTGAGCAGAATGGTCAAAATGGAGCTCAAGGTAAAAGAAAAATCTTCTAAGAGACATAATGGATAACAGTTATCAGTGAGTAGGTGCAGACTGCCCATTTTGATGGAAGAAATCTTCCACCCCTTTGCATCAAAAAAAATAGAATAGAATAGAATAGAATTCTTTATTGGCCAAGTGTGATTGGACACACAAGGAATTTGTCTTGGTG
>JANHFM010003919.1:372629-389491 GCA_032468115.1 Grayia smithii
ATGCATCATGAGACTTTTTACTTTGTTTGTCTGTTTTGAATCTTTATTCATGTAAATATTGTCCCTTATTTGACATAATCAGAAACAGATAACATTCTCTTGGTAACATTTCCTAAACCTACTTGAAAATTCAGTTTTCAGAATTTACTTCTCACACTTTGCTTCCATCAATATCCTCTATAAATTGCTAGCCTTTCCATATTGTGGCAAAACAGCAAAGAGGTGTGGGGATTAACTGAAGTTCTTAGTATCTCTTGTTCTCATGGTGTGAGGCCATCAATGTAGGTCAAATCAGAAATCAGACACTGTGTGGATTATAGGAGTTGTACTGTACTGCTGTATGTAGTAACAGAAATTTTGAATGCCAGAATTTCTCTCTGTTCCATCTTATATATAATAAAATCAAGGTGGGCTTATCTTGAGATTCTTTCTTATGCATTCTGCTTTCCCTAGGCTGTATTGCAATTTTTTTTCTCCCTTAACAACTCATCCATTTCTTCAGCAAGATTATTTCTACATTCCTTTACTTGTAGTAAAGCAAATTTTAATCTTTATTGACCTTGGAGACAAACTACTGACAAGAACAGGGGTACTTTGGACTCTTCATTCTCCACCTTTACAAAACAACCAACCGTCAAAAACAGTTTGGCAGGAAAAAAGAGGGTAGAAGTATAAACTTCTGTCTTTATTTTGCCATTCACATCTCCCTTTCTTCCATCATAGAACAGAAGGCAGCTTACATGAGATGACCTATTATAGCTTCCATTCATGCACTAACCAGGCACATTTTGCTTCATAAACATCAGGGTTTAGACCTAGTGTTAAAAAATAAACTCCACTGGATACGGGGTAGGTTGCTAACAATCTCTATGGTGATAAATTTCAGTCAGCATACAAGAATATTCACTGTATTATTCTCTGGAACGTTTCTATGCCTTCCTTTGAACAGATTAACTCTAAAGATAATGATATTTTTGTTTGAAACATCAATTCTCTTAGAAACCTTCCATCTCAGTTGGAATTCAGTGAGATAATATTTCAAATTTCTGAAGTAGCGATTTCCGCATTTCAGGATATGGAATCCTTGAGTCCAGACAGAAGAAAACAGAATTCTTGAGATGAATTTCATTTATGGGATGCCAACTAGAAAGTGACAGACTTATTAGAAGCACATCACAATGTACGTATGAGGTGTAGGTTTGTATGTTTTGTCTCTGGAATTGTAATATTTCCAAATGTTTGAAAAGTTGATTTTATCATTGCTTGTTTATTTCTATCTAATCCAGGGAGAAATGTAGGCTATGCTGTAAGATCCAAGAGATGCTACATCATAGAAAGAAGAAAAGGGGGAACTTGGAAAGCAGTGGAGAAAATATACAAACTGGAAAACTATAATGTTTTGTGTTATAACAGTTACACAACAAGAGTTTAAGCTGTGTTTTTCCCTGATATTTGTCTTGTGAATCTAAGACTCTTTTTTTAAAAAGCACAACAAATATTACAGTGGCCAGACAGGATGATTTCAGCAGATGGCACTTCTAGACAGAAAGTACCAATTGGAAGATACTCCCAGCCAAACTAATGGAATGGTTTGGTTATCTCATCTCTTCCTTTGATACAGTAAAGGGATGTTGATGGAAACAATTCTGGAGGAGAAATAAATTTAAGTTTGACTTCAATGAAATTGGAGTAAAACATGATAAGAGGAGAGGAGGATAAAATGCTTATAAGTCTATAAAAAAGTGAACAGGAAGTGTGATAAGAGTGAAAGCAACACTTTGTGAATGTCTTTTCTAAAGAGTAGACAACATTCAAATTGGACCTCTGGCCTGCCTAATGATATGAAGGTTGTGCAACGAGGCCATACAACCCATAAATATCATTAACTGGTTTATAAAGCTCATTACAAAAAAGGCCAAAGAAAAAAAATGAGATCATTATTATAACACTAAGCTTCAGATTTGTTTTAAGACCAGATTTGGCTCTTTCATCCTCCTCAGCTCCATATATCTTGCTTAATAGTTCTAGTTCATACTAAATATTATTCTCATGTTAATGCAGAGCATCTGGCCATGTCTTTCTCCACTTCATATGAGCCAGATTCCTTGCTAAATGCAGCATTACTAGAAAGGGTTATTTATCAGCACAAATTTACAAGGCTGGTTTCCATCAGGCAATATTAATAATTATGTTTCTGTAGCACCCCTCCACCCCACTCCACCATTTGCAAAAAAAAAAAAAAAGCACGACGGAGGTGGAAGCCCACACAATGTTTTCATGTCAAGCAGAAACTAAATGGGTTGTAGCCGGGTTTTTTAAAGTATTTAATGCATTCTTTTGTATGCTGCTAGCTCACTAGAATATTATATATCAAACCTATTTCTCTGGTGACCCCTAGAAATCCATGGATCACGAGAATTACTTGAGATTCCTAATTTAACTCAGTGCAGTGTAGAGAGAAAAGTTGTAGGTTAAATAAACTAAGCTTTAAATCAGTAAAATGTGCAAAGTGACAATCCAAAGAAAGACTGTCCAAGGGGTATCTACACTGGTTTTATAAAGCATTAATGAACAATATAAGCTATTTTACAGGATTCCGAATTCTGTTAATCTTAGTTAGTATCCTTTTTAAAAAAAAAGATCTGAAAGGTAGACAACCAGTTTACAGAGGGTCTCAAAAATGTAAATATTGTTTGGAATTCCTGGAAAGCAGTGTTGGGTTGCAAATTTATTTTACTATCAGTTCTGTGGGTGTGGTTTGGTGGGCGTGGCATGGCTTGGTGGGCATGGCAGGGGAAGGATACTGCAAAATCCCCATTTCCTCCCAATCAGCTGGGACTCGGGAAGCAGAGAATAGATGGGGGCGGGGCCAGTCAGAATTTTTACTATCGGTTCTCCGAACTACTCAAAATTTCTGCTACCAGTTCTCCAGAACTGGTCAGAACCTGCTGAAACCCACCTCTGCTGAAAAGGTATCAGGAAGCACTTTTATGTTAAATGAGGATTGGGATAAATGAAACATAACAGACATAAAGAATTTCATGATTTAAAAATTGAATTTTAGATGGAAATTTTATGTTTCAGATAGAGAGAAAAATGCAAGTCTATTAAATGCAAAACTTTTTTTTCTTTATACAACCCTTTAATCCCTTATTCGGGGTGGAGTTGGGGCAACTGAATGGAGCTGAGCATTTACTGGCAAGATGTCTTTCCCAATGCCTATTTGGAGTTTGTAGCAGATATTTTCTCTTTTATAAATAGACTATGAAGAAATGACAGAATTAGAACCAAATTTATCTGATAAGATAGAGATGGGCTCAAAAATAAGATTTACATTGACAGGCCAAGAAAATGAGTGGGAAAAGGATATTTTCATTGGTTCTACAAAAAATTGGCTGATGTTTTAACATTCAAAATAGGAATACAAATAATAATTCAAGAGAGTGAACTGGACAATTTTTTTTCTACTGGATTTTAAAAAGAGGCTTATTAAAGCCTCGAAGAACTCTGTGCAATGCAACAAAGAAGAAATTAAACCCTATGAAAATATTTGAATGAATTACAGTCCTCAACTTATGATCATTCTTTCAGCAACTGTTTGAAGTTACAATGGCACTGAACAGAGAGAGTTATGACCGGGGTCCAAAGTCACAGCCACAGCAGCCCCTCCGTCATGTGATCAAAATTTGGGTACTTGATAACTGCCCTGCACCTCTGACCACAGAAGTCCTTCAATTCCCCTCCCCTGTCTATTTCACTGTCCAAGATGATCTTTGTCATTTTCTTGCTCCCACTGCTGTGGAGACTCGTATTGAAGGTTGTAAGCCTCTTTATTTATACACCTCTTTTCTCTTTCTTTATAATATTCTGACTTCTTTCTTCTCTCCTTTATTCTTTTACCTTGCAGCTTTTATTATTTCTTTAATTTGTATTTACATTTTACTACTATCATCAGAATTTTTAATAACATTACACTAAAAAATAAAATAAAATGACACCTCTCTAAAAAAATTAACTTGTAGTATTGTTTAAGTCCCAGTTGGTAAAATTTGATATAAACATATTTTGGAAGATGATCTGTTTGCATCTCAATTATGCACAGTCCATTTGATATGCCTGTAATTCAGATAAAAATGTATAATCTCCCAAATGTTGTTCCACAACTATTTCAACTCCTGAGTGGTCTTAATTTGTGGTGATTAGGAGCTTAAAGGAATTCTAGAAACCTCCAAGGGATAAATTTAAGAACTTCAAACATTTTTTACAAAACAGATTATCATTTTTAAAGTTATGCTAAACAAAGAACTTATGTTTTAAAGACTTTCCTTAGGCATTATTTTAACATTTTCTTTGACAACCCGTATAAACAGTCTAATATAACATTTAGCACATTGGATGGTAGTTTTAGTAATCTGTTGATTAGAAAATCCAGTTTCCTAATATCATAATATAACTTCTTGGTGAGGTGGGTGGCAAATAAATTTAATAAATAAATACATTTAAATAAACTTGAGTGTCCAGATAGTGGTTCAGGCAGTTGAACTGAATAGAACTGGGAATCCATTCAAAGTCTGCATAGCTTGTGACATTAATTTAATGAGATGTCCAAGTGGAGGCCTTTGCAATGTTCCTGGCAATTTGTAACAGTGCAGTTGATGTCCCATCTGGGTGTCTTGTGGCAACACCTCTGAACTCTATGGTATACAGTAAGTGAGAAGTACAGAGTAAGTGAGAAGTACAGAGGGATGAATAGTAGATAAATTGTTTAATGTAGAACTTCCACACACAGTGCAAAAGTTGCTGCCAAATTATAATTTTTAATGTCACAAACATTAACTTTTTAATGTTCATTGAAGAGGCCTTCATCCTGAATCAAATTTATTCAAATTGTTGTCTTTGTTATTATTAATGAAAACATTTTTGGGAACAACCATATTGGTTGTTCTTAGTGTAATGTATTTTATATTTTAATTTAAATTAATTTAAATAAAATTCTGTCCTACCACACACCGATTCTTCATTTATATCCTACACTTGGTGGAGCCTGGCCTCCAACATGGATCTAAAAACCAAGTATAAGTTCTCCAGTTGCACACCTATTTATATACCATGTTCATAAATCAAAGCAGCAATAAAGTTGGCTTCCTTGTGACCCTGAAACTGGTTTCCCTTTGTTTGGCTTTCAAACTGGAAGTGAACTTAATAAGAAAAGTGCCCCAAAGTCTGCATATAGATCTTTCCTGCTCCCCCTCACAGACGCTTGGCCTCAAAGAACATTATGGGTGAATTTGATGTTTCTGTAATTTGGAGGGGGGAAAAAAATCCCGGTGATGTATATTTTGTAAGGTTACCAGAGCTTTCTTTTGCAGTCATTAACAGTCTGTGAAATTCCACCCACATCCTTGTCCCTTTCACCGTTCTTCCATCTCTCTCTGCAAGAGTGAAACAGGAAAGAAATTTACAAAGGCATTCCTTAAGTGCTCAAAGTAGTATTAGGTAAGAGCAAGATGCTTCAAAGATGCTTCTGTTCTTCTTCAGTTCTGTTCTCAACATTCTTGCTTGATAATGGGATTAAGCCTCTAATCCTTTTGAGAAACTCTCCACACCTTGCTCGTTCTGTTCTCAGAACAAAAGTCATTTCTGTAGTCATATCTCATGTTGAGGCGCATGCTGTAATGAGTATTATATAGTAGTGGCCAAAATTGTGGAAATCTTTTGAGGAAAGTGTATTTTCTAAAACTAGCTAATAACACCACTTTTTTTTGGAGTAGTACCATAACATTATATATCAATGGAAAGATAATTTAATCAAGAATGTAAAGCAATAATTTTTCTTCTTTATACTGTAACTGCTATGCTATTGGAAATTATCACCATGTCAGTTAATACTTAGTTGGGTCACCTTTAGCGTGAATTACGGCTTTACAATGTCTTCCCATGGAGTGAACCAAGTCTTTTAATTCTGCAGCTGTTATAATGTGAAACCAAGATTGAATGATTGCTTCTGTTAGCTGGGTTTTATTGCTGGGTTGCTTCTGACTAACAAGTTTCTTTAGTCAGCTCCATAGATTTTCAATTGAGTTAAGGTCAGGATCATTCCCAGGCCATTCCAGAAGTAGAATATTATTATCTTGAAACTCCCCCCCCCCAAAAAAAGTGGTGTTATTAGACATCAAAAATACACTTTTCCCAAAAGTTTTCCACAATTTTGGAACCACTACTGTAGTCCTACAATATGTTACAAAATCCAAGATAAGATAAACATCACAGTTCTGCTGTATCTGTGGAGTACCATAGGTCTCTTTCTATTTTAGTCAAGTGACTAACTTTACAAAAGAATTTACAAAATTTTGGAATTTTCCAAAATTCCTCTAATTTTGGAAACCTGGGCACTCTTGAAACCTTTGTTTGAATATTTTCAAGACCTAGAAAGTAAGAAAAAGTCCACAAGTAGTCCTCGACTTATGACTACAATTAAGCCCAAATTTTCTGTTGCTAAGCAAGACAATTGTTAAGTATGTTTTGCCCCATTTTACAACCTTTCTTGCCACAGTGGTTAAGTGGATCCCTGTAGTTATTAATAAAATGGTTGTTAAGTGAACCTGGCTTCCCTATCGACTTTGCTTGACAGAAGGTCACAAAAGAGATCACATGATGCATAATAAATATGAGTCAGTTTCCAAGTATTTGAATTCTGATCACATTATCATGATAATGATGCAACATTCGTAAGTGTGAAAAATAATATGCCACATTTCAGTGCTGTTGTAACTTCAAATGGTCTCTAAACAAACTGTTATAAGTTGAGAACTATTGTAGAAGAACAGCTGTAGTATTAAAACTTACACCCAGATCAGTGGTGGGTTGCTCCCGGTTCGGCCAGGTTCGTGCAATCCGGTAACGGTGACAGTGTGACATCACCAAACTGGTTCTCTGCGTCCGGGAGCTGGGCCCACCTATGTGCCCGTACTTACTTATTTTTTTTCCTTGGAAAAAACCGTGAAATAAGTACTCTGTGCATGTGCAGAGTTCTTGTTTTGAGTTTTTTTCAAGAACAGTAGTTAGTGTGCATGCGCGAAGTGCGCGTTCGGCACACGCACCGATCATGCTCAGAGTGCGTGCATGAAGAGAACCATTAGTAAAGGTAAGTAGAACCCACCCCTGACCCAGATACACAAAATAAATTCTGATTTTGCTCTGGTTTCTCTAGTCCTCAGAATAAGAAAAATCCAGGTGAAATATATATTTTGTAAGGTCTCCGGAGGTTTCCTTTGCTGTCACTTGTGAAATTCCACTACATCCTTCCCTCCCTGGTTATTCTCCCTTACCTGTCTCTCTCCAAGAGTGAAATGGAAAAGAAACTTACAAAGGCATCCCTTGAACCAGGGGTGAAATCCAGCTGGTTCTGACAGGTTCTGGAGAACTGGTAGTGGAAATTTTGAATAGTTCAGAGAACTGGTAGCAGAAATTTTGAGTAGTTCAGAAAAGTGGCAAATGCTACCTCTGGCTGGCCCCAGAGTGGGGTGGGAATGGAGATTTTGCGGTATCCTTCCCACAGGAGTAGGAAGGGAATGGGGATTTTGCAATATCCTTCCCTTGGAGTGGGGTGGGAATGGAGATTTTGCAGTATCCTTCCCCTGCCACGCCCGCCAAGCCACACCACACCACACCCACCAAGCCACACCCACAGAACCGATAGTAAAAAAATTGATTTCACCAGTGCCTTGAACACTGAAAATAATATTAAGAGAGTGTAATTTACTTCAGAAGATGATTCTGTGGTAAATTTACTCCATGGCCTGGCTTGATAATAGGATTAGCATTCTAATCCTTTAGAGAAAACTTTGCTTATCCTGTTCCTAAAACAGAAAGGTAGATTGTTATTGCCACATTGCATGCATAGGTCTGGAACTAGGCTAGGAATGGCACAAGGACATGTTAAGACATGCATTTCACTTAGAGTCCTCCGAAATGTACATTTATTGCTTCAAGTACATAAAATCCTTATTTTCATTTTATAAGAACAACTCCGATGCATTAAATCGACACCCATGTTACTCCAGGATTTTGTTTCACACAGTGATTAGATCACTCTTTGACATAATCTCCAGCATGAATGTCAAACCTTCTGCCATTGCACCCGTCATTCTTTACTCTATAAAAAAAACAATGAGTCATAAAGTCTAATCATTTTTAATAATTGTCTCCTTGATGAATTTAAACAATCCTCCTTTAAAGCTGTCCAGATGAGTTGCCAACACTTTCTACAGTTGGGTTATAAATCTTTTTCCAGTTTCCATACATTGAAAAATGTCTGGTCCTGGGATGGGACAAGGGTTGGATACTGTCCATATTCTCCATGCTATTGTGAGCATCCAGTCATGTCTCACTCAGATCACCTTTCTCCAAGCAAAGAAGTCCAGTTCTTCTCATAGGGAGGATGTTTACACCACAATGCTCATACCAGCTGCCTTCATCCAGGATTTTTCCATTTGCACTGTGTATAATTCAGCTCCCAACTACTAGCAGCCATTGTAAGTAAAGAAACTGATTATGCTTCTGGCCTTTCTTCTTTCTCCCAAGATGATTAGTTTGATATCAAGGATGTTCTCGTGGTGAAAATAAAGATTTATGCAGAAATATGTTTTATGTCCTGCATCAGGCTGAATCGTACAAATTATAGTCTAGCTAGCATGAGCACCAGCTGGGTTGAGCTGCTCTAGCTTGTGGAATCACCAAACCTTATTCAATAAAAGCAGAGCCATTTTCTCAAGTCTTGATCAGTTTTTCCAACTACAAAGATCAGAATCTCTTCATGAAATTCCTGTCTAAATCTGCTTGTAAGAATTTATGAACTACCACCACCACTCACATTTCTCTATGCTTTTAAAAGCAAGAGAGTAACACTCATAATTTCTTAGTAATGAAACTGAGGAGAGAATGGAATGGAATGCCCAGGCAAATCTATTATAATCTTAACTGAAAAGTGAGTTTTATGTGTTGCTAGAAGAATATTATCTTATTGCTTATTTTTCCTTAATGCTGTATGAATAACTAAAGTCTGGTCATTTAAATCTGGTAATGTATTTTCCCTACAGTTCTGATATTAAGCTACAAGTTACCTAATAAACTTACAAACATTGTAAAGTTCAGTTATTGCTACACCTAAGATTTTTCTGTCAACTGAGGTTAGATATGGCCAATTGATAACCTTATGGACTCGTGCCACATTAACCATGCTGATCTTGAGTTAGAATAAAGCCCAATCATCCTGTCTTATGTTTGATTGTTCAGTGATATGCACTGAAACTGTAGTTAATTTCATTAGATGTAAGGAGATTATTGTTCCAGGCAAAATTTCACTCAATTTTTAGGACTCATTCACTCTAACCTGGCTTAACATTAATCCTGGGTTGCCCATTCTCCAGTAACCAATAGATAGCAATAGACTTCATACATCATTCTTATTAAAACAGTAATAAACCAAGAAACACTGGATAAAAATAATGCAGGAGAAACTGAAAAGGTTTGCTTTTACACTGGATCAATGTTTTCACCCCTCATGCCACCATCATACCTGCTATAATCTTCAGAAGCAGCTCTTTCCACCACACACACACACACACACACACACACACACACACACACACACATGAAAACTTTCATTCTGTGATATTGTGAGTCAAGAAAAAGTTTTCTCTGGCAGGACTAGGTTCTCTTTAGAGAGAACTAATATCTGTTGATATTTTGTAAGACCTTAGTTCCTACATTACTGCTGGTTTAGAAAGTTTATACAACAAAGGTTCAGTTCCAATTAAAGTCTATAGGGTTACAAAAGCCAGTGTTACTAACCCACTTTTAGTGGGTGGTGGAAAAAAATAGAAGGGAACATTATGTATGCCTCTTTGTAAACATAGTGTGTTTACTGGCTGACAAAATAGTTGTTGCCCTGTCCCTTTAAATCCTCTCCCTTACCAGCACAGCAACTGTTGGCTATAAAAGCTGAGCAGAGAGGCAGATGGGTGTGGTATTGTTGATGTGTGCCGAAGAAGAGGAAGGGGGTGTGTGTTTATTTGTGGAAATAAAGCAGCCTGAAGTAGCCTAAAGCAGATAGAAAAAGAAACTATTGTCTAGCAGTTGGGCTCCTAAGGAGTAGTAGTTGGAAGAACAGTGAGAGGAGATGTAGTAATGGGAAAGAGTGGAGTAGTGAGCTGTGAGCAGTAGCCTTTGAGTGCTTGTGTGTTGTTTAGGGACCTTTGTGGTTTTATTGGTCCTCTTGAGTATTGAAACCCATTGACTTGGGTGTATGTAAAAGAACCTGTGACACACAGGTATGAGAGGGAGGGAGGGAGAAGGAGAAAGGGAGAGAGAGAGATGGGTAAACTGACCACTGTCCAATCTCTTATAGAGGAAGAAAATAAAGGAATTATACAGAGAAGGTTATATTTATAAACCCATATGTTGCATAGTTATATTTGTCAGAGCCAGTGTCATTTATTACCTGAAATATGCTGCTACATAATTTACATAATCCCTCTGCAGTTAAATAATATATATATACACGTACATGTTCATGGGTTAGGAGTCTGTGTATATATATTTTCCAAGGCAAAGTAAAGTATATTGGTGCATGTATTTAGCTATGGTTTGATGATATTAAGGTAGAATCAATTCATTAATAAACCAATGAAAACATCACCAAGCAAGAGTTTTTTAATAACCTGTACCTGACTTCACATTTACATCGGAACAAGATTAATAGCATGCATGGCTAGCAGTGAAAAGTAAGTTTGCACAAAAAAGTGCTAATGTCTTATATCATGCTTACACACTTTCAACAAGGACAAAAGCAAAGGACAAAAGGCATTCCAGAAATAGAATCAAGACAATATTTCTCCCAAGAACCAGAGCAAACATTATTTAAAATATTAGGTTGCTTTCCTGTCTTTCTCTTTCTCTCTGTCATCTCATAGTGTATTTTAGAAGCCTAAACAAGATTACAGCTGGCTCCACAATCCTTCCCTGCCCTGATAAGAAAGTTTCTAGAGCACCTCATAAATTCCATTATAAAAGACATTTGAGACTTCGTGACAGATCCCAAGAGTAACAAGACTGGCCTTGAAATGTTTGCCTTGACTGTACCTATGAAGCAAAAGACTCTCTTTGGCCATTGTCTCATGGGCCATATAATGTTTGTGCTCAAGCATTGTAGTAATGCAATAACAATTTATATGGAAAAAAACATAAATGATATATGATTAAAAAGGTATGGGCTGAGAAGAAGTAATAGAATGTAAAACAGTAAAATGTCCTCCTGGATATATCCATCAGATTTTCTTGTCAAAGCTAGCCCTGATCGTCTTCTGCAATAAATGGTTGTTCCACAATCAGATATAATATTCCGAATCACAGGGCTGGAGGAGACTTTGGAAGTCTTCTAGTCCACCCCTGCCCAAGTTGAAGACCTAAACAAATAGTTGTCCAATACTAGCTATACTAGACTGACCGATACACAGCTGAATCACACAATGGACATATTTCGTACAATAAGACCTCCGCACCCCAACTTTCTGGTTACCAGTTTTATGTCATATTCCTCCACCACATCTATGACGGGAAATGCTCTACTGTGAGAGCATAAGGAAATAATTAATAATATTCATCCAACAATCAATGCAGATATTATTGATGCTATAAACCACAGGCTTTGCTGCAGACATCCACCTATTAGGATAGCCAGAAACTTGCTGGATAACAACTTTAATCTGCTTCAGGCCTGAGATGCAAGAATGGACCTCGATTGCTCCTCCAGAGCAGCTCAATACTCCAGGCTATACAGCTGAACCAAAAAGAATTAATCTACCCCATAAGACTGGTCAACCTTCACTAGGTTTAGGACTCAACATGGCAGTTGCACTAGCCTCCTTTGGGGAAAGCTCTCCTCTTCAGACTGTAGCTGTGGTGCTCCAAAGCGGACACTGTGATATGTTGTGGAACCTCTGAGCCCATTTCCCTAACATGGGGAAAGTCGGAGACTTTCTATATGCAATTTATTGTATTGATTATATAAATAGTCTACCTTCAATTATTGTCGAAGATTTACTACTTATAAATTGAATGAATAATTTCATATTTTCTCAATTGTGATGTGCTTTTTAACATTTTTACTATACGTGAAATAATCATCAGTCAAGATCTTTTTTTAAAAAAAAATCAAATCTTGAACATATGCTTTGTGTATATTCTTGCTTGTATAAATTTAATGTTGCCATATATATCAACTCAAGTTCCCAGATGTAAGCATGAAGAGCATTCTAAGTCTTGGGAATCCTTATTTTCTTGAAATGTATTTATTTGCTTGCTTTCGATTCTGTATTGCTGAGTTCCAAAGGACAATATTTGATCCTATTCCAACCAACGAAGGGATCCTAAATTAAATTAAAACCCCTAACCACAACCTGCAACCCCAAAATATTTGCAAAGCCAGGTTTGTTTTGATCACACAAATTTATGAAGCCCATTCAGCAATCTCTATTTTTAACTACCAATAATATGTAATGTCCTTCAGGAACTAAATGTATTTGTTTTATTACAAAAAATTGAGAAGTACTTTATTAAAATCACAGAATGCAAATTTCTATTTATATAAATCTGATTAACTAGGCTTTTATCCAAAATATATTTTTCATCAGGGAAAATTGAATTTCTTGCAAGGGAAAAAACCTTCAGACTTCATTATATTTAATTTCTCAAAAAAATCTTTCTCCAGGCCATACTTCCTTTCAACCATTCCACATTCCTGGAAAGAAATATTATTTCCATTTAATAAAATCAATGATATTATATCTAAGTTACTTCCTAGAGTGGAGGCAGAGCTAGTTCCCAGCATTTAAGTGCTGACTAAATGCTGACTAAATTCAAAATTTACAAAATTGAAAACTATATCAACAAAATTTGGGTGGAAAAAACATACCTGTACAATAGAATATTACAAAAATGCATAATACATCGACAAGTTGTTTAAAAACATACTTAAACAAACCAAGGACTAACACAGCCAGTTTCAGCCTTCATCAAAAGGTTGAGATCTGATTGTGATGTCATTTCACAAGCTCCGTCCCTTACATATTTTTAAGGCAATGTCAGTCACCATCTAAATACAAAAGGAACATTGCATGTTTTATCACTATGGCAACAACCCTATTTTTTTAATCTTCTAGATAAGGGAAATTGAGATATATGTATATTTTTCATCCTGGGTGCCTGGTCTGTTGCAGTTCTTGGCAAGCCACCAGCTATTTGGAAGAGTCTTTAATCATCATCTTATACAATTTGTTCTTAGCTCTTGCTCTTCAAACCTTTCCATTACATCATTATATATTTTTTTTGAAAAAAATCCAGTTCAGCATCTTCTGAGAGATGTTATTAGTGATAGCAATAGCAATAGCACTTAGACTTATATACTGCTTCACAATGCTTTACAGCTCTCTCTAAGTGGTTTACAGAGTCAGCATATTACTGAGCTCAGAAGGATGGAAGGCTTAGTCAATCTTGAACTGCTCAGAATCAAACTGGAGTTTGCAGTGACTTAGCCTGTAGTACTCCATTCTAACCACTGTGCCACCATGGCTCTTAATTGTCTATAACAGGGGTCAGCAACCTTAAACACTCAAAGAGCCATTTGGACCCATTTCCCACAGAAAAGAAAACACCGGGAGCCACAAAACCCTTCCCATGCCTGACTATTTTCTGAGCGGCCACAGAACTAGCATATGTAGTTTAAATTAAATGTTCTGTTTTCTCCTGAAAGTTTTCTTTTCTTGGATTTATCCATGGTTGGCCTACCAGGTGTCGAAAAGTAATAAATAAATGTCAATAAATCGTGTGCCGGTGGGTATCACACATTGGCCTATATTTTGAGTGGCAGGGAGCTGCAGCAGAGGGATGAAAGGGCCACATGCAGCTCCAGAGCCGCAAATTGCTGACCCCTGGCCTATAACA
Organism: Grayia smithii; assembly: GCA_032468115.1. Lineage (NCBI taxonomy): Eukaryota > Metazoa > Chordata > Lepidosauria > Squamata > Grayiidae > Grayia > Grayia smithii. The sequence goes on from JANHFM010003919.1 coordinate 386,631, forward strand.
TCACAAATAGCTCCACGTCTGTAACATTCCTTGTTGAAATGTCTGAAGAAATCTTTGACATTAGAATTAATCTCTCTATATCTTCCAATTGAATTAATGTGTCAGCACAAAACTTTACCTGATGTGGCGGTAAATCGTTTCTACTCAAAGCCCAATTCCCCAGATCTATAACAGCTTCTCCTGAAGGCAAAATGTCAGCTATGAGACAGTGGAAGAAGGGAGAAAAGAACAGGGCTTCTCCTCTTTCCAAAGTATAATTACCACTTGAATTCCAAGTACAATACCAAACAATATTTTATTTATTTATAAAATGTATTGGCAACCCATCTTACCACAGAATAACAATATAATCTGTATGTCTTACTGGTTCTCTTTGTTGACAAACATAACTGAGCAGATCACCATCTTGCCAAAACCTCATTTTTAAAAAAACCACAACTCTTCTGCTCTGATCTATACGCATCCTGGATCAGTTCATTGCAATTGTTGACCCATATATTGGTAGCTATCGTTTATTCAACTATAAAATAACTGGTTTATTTGGTAAGTCAAGCATTGCTGCCTCTGTCACTTTGATTGTTACGTACAGAAAGAAAATAGTATGTCAAAGAGGTGGAGAGAAAAGAGATAGGTGGAACGAGAGAAGCTTTTCTGCAATCTATCGAATAGTTGGTGTTCCATAGATTTTTATAGTACAAAGGCACACATCAGGTATGTGTGCTGATGACTCGTCCCCCCTCCCTGACTGTGACATCAATACAAAGAGATATTGTATTCTTTTGGGCAAAATGAGACATTTCTCTGATAGAAACCTATATAACAGAAGCTGCTGTCTCAATGCCAGTACTGGAGACTGGCTGGGTTTTGTACAAGAGCTAAGGGTCAACTTCTTCCTAGTATTCTCAACGATGGCTTTTCAAAAGGCAACCGGACTGTTTCGCCTTGAGGAAGAAGACATTTCGTTTCTCATTCAAGAAGCTGAACATTTGAAAATAGTCTATGGAGATGCTCTGGAGCACGGGTATCAAACTCGTGTCGTCATGGCATCATCGTGATGTATCACAACTTTTTCCCCCTTCGCTAAACCGGGCATGGGCGTGACCAGTGTATTCGCCCCACAGGCCATGAGTTTGACAGCCCTGCCCTAGAGGATTTAACTGCCAAGTTCAAATAGAAATGGACAGCTATCTTTGCATTTACAAACTGATATTGCTACAACTGTCTTAAGTTTCCTGATGATTTAAAACAAATCACTTCTAAATTCCCATTGCGCTATTCTCAGCATACCTGAAAAAAATGGGTCAGTAAGTTTTCACTAGCTAGCCAACAGAAATCTAGATGGGAACAATACATCAAATACAGAAAGCCTTGCCATGCTAAAACTTGAGAAGGAGGGAGATTCACCCAAGATAGAATATTTTAAAAATCAAGGAGGTTAAAGCTCTCAAAATCAAAGTGCTCATCTGTTCTGAAGGCCTGGATTATACTGTATCCAAACTGCTTCCTTATGTCTCTGTTTCTATATAAAGAAAAAACTCCTGGAACCCCCATGGCCCTGCCTGTTTCAATTAGGCATTGGTACCCGTGTCTGGGCCCAGCTGGCAATGCAAATTGAGCAAATACTAAGTAAAACGTTAAAGAAACAAAGGGGAGAAATGTAGAAAAAAAATAGGAAACGTATTACATGTTTTCAAATTAGTTTGGTAAAGGAGACAATACTTGGATTAGGTTCACATGCTATGGTTTGTTGAACCAATCCTAATGACCTAACTCTAAACTTTGGATTCACACTTTAAACAAATTAAACAAATCGCATTATGGTTTAACATAGTCTGTAAGCAACAACTCTGTCTTGGGAGGGTTTTTTTCCCCCCTTCCATTCAATCATGTCCAACTCTGAGAATGTCTGAATATGTCCCTGCACTTTTCTTGGCAAGATTTTTCAAAAGTGATTTGCCATTGCTTCCTTCCTAGGGTTGAGAGAAAGTGACTGGCCCACGGGTCACCCAGCTGCCTTTGTGCCCAAGGTGGGACTAGAACTCGTGGTCTCCTGGCTTCTCGCTTGTTGCCTTAACCATTGTATCAAACTGACTCTCGTTTTGTTTTTAAATGATCACATTGAAGCCACTCAGGAGGTGTGGCTTTATATATTCAGATATTACAAGGGGGAAAAAATGAATAAGCCTAAATGTTCAACCAGCTTTTAGTCCAAATTTCTTCATTTTCTTCTAAAATGAAATTGTGGGTGTTGTTTTATTCAACTGTGCCTTTAAAAAAGTTTTGGAAATATATCCCCTATTTAAAAATATTATTTGCTTCATTCTAGACCTAGTTCCTTTTTATCAAAGTAAAGTAGAATCAGAGTTCTGTAATTTAGAACTGCTTGGGCAATCAAAATAAACAATACATGAAATTAAAACTCCACTTTTACACATATAGAAATCATTAAGGATTCAATTGCTAAAAGAGAACAACAGTGCTAACAATGGGAAATGTTAAGCTCCTTGGGGGGGAGGTTAAGCTCACCCCCATCCCCATCCAGTTTCCTTTTTACTGAAGCATATTTCCCAAAGTTATTTCCTTTCAAACTGGGATTAGATGAGGACCGTTTCCAATCCAATGGTACAATCTTGAAATAGACATTTGTTTATGTTCAGGAAACTTAACATTCCATGTTCAAGTATGTGAACATGTCCCTTAAAGGAAAAACAGCAGGCCAACTCTTGGCCATAAAATGTAATATGAGTTGAAGTTCAAATATATTGGCCACCCTGTCCATATAATTAGAATAGAATAACAGAGTTGGAAGGGACCTTGGAGGTCTTCTAGTCCAACCCCCTGCTCAGGCAGGAAACCCTATA
>JANHFM010003919.1:408210-427889 GCA_032468115.1 Grayia smithii
TGTTTTTATTGTAAGCCGCCCCGAGTCCTTCGGGAGAGGGGGCGGCATATAAATGCAATTAATAAATAAATAATAAAATATCAGGTTTTTTCCCCCCTTCATTTAACAAATCATACTAATTATTGTGCGAAGATCACTTGTAACAGGTTGGGGCAGCCATAATGAGTAACTGCTGCCAAGTGAAAACAGTTATGCCATAGGAACAACCCTATACAATGTGCTGCTTCTCATATATAAAAAAGAAATAATTTAGATTAAATGAAATATAATTTAAGCATAAAAGTGATAATTTTTCACAAATTTTATATAGAACCAGCACATTTATTTTGCCCCGCTGTTGTTATAGGAAAAGCTTTCTTTGAGAATGCAAGGTCTTTCTTTTTCCTCTAAATGTGTTCTTCCCCTAATGTGATACATGCCATCATCTGTCAGCCATACCCCTCTGGTTTCTAGACAGGTCAAACTTTGCACAAAAGAAATAAATTTGACATCAAAACAAGGACAAGGTACTATCGGAGCACTTCAGCCTTCCAGAATATTCCATTACAGATCTCAAAAATATCCATCTTGGAAAAAATAAATTTCCCCAGCATGATTGATTGAGAGATTGCTGAACACGCATCAAAAAGTTTAAGGCTACACCATGCGTATCTGGAGTTCTTTATAAACCCTTTGCACTGTCTTAAGAAGCAAGCTGTTCCATATTTGAGAATCTATTTTAAATCTAAAGCTAAAAGAGCAGTTATCGTTTAAGCCATGCCTGCAGTTGTTTATGTACTTAGGATGTATGAAGATGGGCAAATAAACGTTTCAGCCTATGAAATGTTATGTTAGCATGCATGCCTGAATTCTCTGCCATTAGGAAATATTCAGACAAATGAAGCAGAGCTTACCTCAAGGCTCAGGTTGATTATTCTTATGGCAGTTTTCCACATGTGCTAGCAATTATGATATTGCTTGGCCAGTCCATTCTGTGATAGTGGCTGGTTGCAATGAACTGATATACTGCTGTCAGGAGCTAAGCTAGTACATGCACACACCATAAATTAGAATATTATGGAATGCAATGAAAGCAAATAAAACCACTTGTAGCTGGTTTGATGGAAGTAATTCAAAGCACATATAAGCAAAAATTTAATAGTGTTTATTTTGAAGGAGTATTTACCAATTAAAATTGGTTCATTAGGGTATTTATGAAAGGCTATAACTATATGGCACCATTCCTTAATGGGCATTCTTTTTCCTTTCACTCACATAATTAAAAGGAAAGTGTTGAGTAGGTAGATTGAAGAGACTGGAAACAGGCTTCAGACAACAGCTCTTTATTCAGCAACTATATACAAGCCAACAGCTTGCCTCTCTGGCAGCTAGTCCTTTTATAGGGAGCTGTCAGGGTGCTCAGCCAATCCTGTCTGAGCATTCTTCCCACTCAAACAATGGACCAGAGGGAACGAAGTTGCTGTTCATAATACGCAGAAATTAAAACATCGTCAAAGTATGGCACTACCCCGGGAATTTTCTGCAACAGCCTTTCCATCACACTCTGGAAAAGACCCGGGGCAACACTAACTCCAAATTGTCAGTGATCACCCCAAGCCTGAAGGACTCAAACCAGTCCAAACTGAGGAGTGTAGGCAGGTTTCCACCAACTACCGTCAGTGTCAGGTCACCCTGGAACTTGTTGAACTACACATTGAAAGTTCCGCACCCGAGCACTGGGATTTGATTACCCTGATAATCGTTGAGCTGGAGATGTTGGTGAGTCAGTTGTTACTTTTTTATTTCTGGGATGCCATCTTCAGGGCTTTCCAGGAGATAATTGTCACCGAAGACCCAGTGTCAATCTCCATGTTTGTTGCACTGTCACATGCAGCTTTTTCCGGCATGGGGCGCTAGCTTGTCTGATTCGAATTTGGCAATTTGTTTCTGCCACCCTCACGTTTGTATTTTCACGCCTGTTTCTCCAAAGTTCCCGCTTGAACGGTTTTGGCTCCAATGCTGGGGGTGCCTTCTGAGACCTCTTTGCAGGTTGATGGTATGTTTGCCCTACAGATTCGTTTCAAGTGGCCCTTCCAGTCACATATGCAGCAAATGGCATCATAGTAACAGCACGATGCCTATGGGTGCTGACCCCCACAATTGGCACATGGTTGCTGATTGTTTTCCTGCTCTGCAGGCCTCTTCTTCCCAGTTTGGTAGACCTCATCCTCGCTGTCTTCGGAATTGTCTTCCTGGTATTGGCCTTGGGTACGGTGGCAGTCAGTTGTCACCACCAGGGCTGTGGCAAGCTTCTGGAGTGATTCAGCCGCTCTGTTGGACAACTCAGTTGCCCTCACTTCGTCCAGAGCAGTCTGCAGAGTCATATTGGTCTTGGCTAAAAGCCTTCATTGTAATCAGAGGTCCTTTACACACCAAATTAGTTGGTCCAGCATGATATCATCTAAATCTCTGAATTCACAATGGGTGGCGGCTTTTCGTCCTGTTGCATGTGATGCCTGAATTCGTAATGCCTCACTATTTTAGAGGGTGCTGGAGCGTAGTTGATTTTTAGCGAATTTTACAACACCTGCCACAATACGGATTGTACTGGCGTTGGTTCTGACAAGGATTCAGCTGTGTCAAATACCTCGTGACCGCAGTGGCTCAGGAACAGCACTCTTTTCCGGTTGTCTGATAACATGAGATTGTTTGCTTCCATGAATCACTCAAATCTGGTCATATAATTGCCCCATTTTTCCTTTGATGGATCGAACGGTGCATGCGGGTGGAACGCAGACATTCTTCCGCAATTCTGTGCATTTGAATTTGGTGTGCAAGATGGCCACCATTCGCTTCTGCCACCTGGCTGAATTGTTTTGTTGTCAACTCTTTTTGCCTCAGTGCTCCTTCAGCATCTCACCTTCGTCGCCAGTGTTGAAGAGGTAGATTGAAGAGACTGGAGACAGGCTTCAGACAATAGCTCTTTATTCAGCAACTATATACAATATACCTCTCTGGTAGCTAGCCCTTTTATAAGGAGCTGTCAGGGAGCTCAGCCAATCCTGTTTGAGCATTCTTCCCGCTCAAACAAGGAACCAGAGGAAAAACCTTGGCTGTCAGTATCTAACAGAAAGCACTTATGTTCACCATCCCTAACAAAACTAATATGATCAATAGGGAATACTAGCTGTGAAAAAGGATGGTCAAGGAAATTATTTGAGGGGGAGGATTATATTCACAATGATGTGTTTAACTAAGAAAAAAAACTCTGATATTGGATAAACAGTTTGTAGATCTACTACCTATCTCCTGAGATTTGTTTGCTTATTTAAAAAAAGCATTTAAGTTTGCCCAGTTACTTACAGAATAGTACAATCAACATAGTGCCTCTCTTTAGGTTTATAAGCTAAAGAAGCACAGCATGGATAGAAAAAGAAAAAGAGGAAAACTTAGGAACCTCTAGTTAACGTTTCTTTATTCTCATAATTCCTAGCTAAGGTGGAAATCTACTTAGGTAGCCAGATGTCACCATTGCCCCCATAGCATGCAGTTCCAATGGCTTCTGTGATGAGAGCATAGGGTCTTAAATCCAGCTGATAAGAGCAATAGAAAGCAGAGATAAGAAGAGAGGAAAAATCTTGCCTTGCTTACTTCAAGCATGCTGTTCCTGCAATGGCCAACTAGATGTCTAACACATCTAGTTATTGTGTCCTTATCATTGGTGTTCAGAAGTATACTGTTTAGTTACTGACATCAAAACCAGTGCCCTGTACTATAGCTTTATTCTCTCCCATATTTTTGCAATACATTCCAAAACAGTCTTGCATGGAGTCAATATTTTCACTGAATGTTGAAAACATTTATATTATTGATGCTCAGATCCTATGGACTCACACCCCATGGGCAAAAAAGCCCATAAATGGCTTTTGATAAATTTGGGACAGCCACTGCTAAAAAATTATTATTACTATTATTGTTCCAATGTGCATCATTTTACATTTGTTAACTCTGAAATGAATCAATTCCCACTCCAGAGTTTGGAGAGATTCTCCTGCACTTAGCACTTAGACCACTGCCCCATTTAGTTTTAAACATGCTGAGAGTAATTTGAGCACTAACTGCTTATCCTGAGCTGAATTATGAAGGTAATTCAAATTAGGAATGCCATAGAGCTGTAGTAATGCTTCTGCTTGTGGCAAACTAAATATTATTTGCATAGTCATGGGAGAAAGCTCTGAAAACTGACCTAGAAGGCTGCAAAATTGGAAGGAAGAACAGGAAACATCTATTTAACTCTTTCTGAGAACTATTTTGCTACCATAATCAATTCCAAAAGCCCTCTCCATTGGAAATTTTAATGAAGAGATTTTCTGGCAAATATGGTAACATATATCCCAATCAACCTAAAAGCAGGAGTATAAGCCAGACAGGAAATTGTTAAATATACCAGTATTTCTCAAAGATAGCATGTGGAACAAGTTAGGCTGGGCTTTTGCGCAGAGGGGAGGGTTAACTATTTTTCCTATGCAAATAATACAATGTCTTCCCAACCAAATAGTAGCCATAAGTGGAAAGATATTAATTTGCACCACATGATCCAATAGAATCTCCTGTTTGATGTTTTAACAGTAAGAATTTAGATACACAGCCCAAATAACAACACCAAAACACAGTAGTTATATTTATTCATTTATTTATATCCCCACCTTTATTTTTACAAAAAAATCAAGGCAGTGAATATATCCAACACACTTTCTTCCTCATACACAACAGCAACCCTGTGAGGTGCGCTTGGCTGAGAGAGAGTGACTGTCCCTAAGTCACCCAGCTGGCTTTCATGGCTAACTTATAGTCTTCTGCTTTCTAGCCTGGTGCCTTAACTATAACACACAAGAAAAAAAAAAAGCAGGCATATTCTTAAAATGACAGCTGCATGTTTAAAAGCAATCAAGAAATGTAATACACCATGTTGATGTAAACAGGAAAAAAACATATTTGTTCAGAATACCATAGCAAAATTGTTCCTGGGTGGACTTCTTGAGTCCAGCTTAACATGCTCATCATAATAAAACAGATAGACTCAAGGACTATTGAAACTAAAAATCACACCAGCTTTTTTAAAACTGCAAAATCAAATAAGTATTAAGTTGTAAGCCAATGTAGTTGAGGAGGTTATATCAAAACCAACTCAAAAAGCTTTATTGTGGCATTAAGTTTTTGAGTAATGTTTTGGTTCTTCACTTGATAACTATATTTTGATATAAATCGGTCTTCATGGTGCTATTTTTCTGCTTTCTGTTGCTAAGGATTCAATCCATTTTAAGCTTCTTACATGCTATAGAGTAAGTTTAGATATGAAATGCAAAAATATTAATTAAATATATTTTTAATCTAGAGGCTGCAAACCAATCAATATGAATATGGCTTAATATTAGATATTGCACACAGGAAAATATTTTAAATCCATAAAAAACTTTCTGAACTTCATCTGAAATGTTGGTTTGCTTTATTCTATTTCTTTTCTTCCATGTTGACCACTCTTGACATGAAAAAATGATTTTCTTTTTTTGCTCAGTAGCAGATGGTAAATTGCAATTCTTAGGAATATGCAATTCTTGAACTTTTGTATTACTCATGAACTTTTGGGAATGGAAGGAACCTAGTTTGCCAGATTTAGAATTAATGATATATTTTGATCCAGAGGTCCCAAAGATACCTCAAACAAAAACAATATTACGATTTTCATTACATTTTAGTGGGTCATGAGAAATGGTCTTGGCATCTTCTATATTTTTTGCTTACAATGATTCTGATATAATTATGCTTTGCAAGAATAATTGAATTGCTTTCTGTCAGTATATAAACATCTAAAAGGTCCATATAATAATTCTGACGCCATTTGAGAAACTGTGTGTTAGATCTGCATACCAAGATCCAATCATCAGTATAAGACAACAAAGCAAATATAAATAAAGAAGCCCAAGTCCCTTTTATAGCAATATTAGAATTTCCATTGTTTATTCTAAAGGAAAAGACCTCCCAAAAAGACAATGGTGGAAAGCAGGTGCTTGCCAAAGGGGTTCAGCACTCAGCTATGGAGGGTAGGGAGGGAGTGGAGATGGGGATGGGGGCTAAACCACATTTTTCTAAACTGCCAAGCAAAATATTTTCATTCATGAGTTCCCCCAGCCTAAACATGTATCTAATCCTCTAAAACTGACAGCAGCTCAAAAAGCCAGCCATTCACTTCAAAGGAAAAAGGACCTGGGGATTATTAGCATTATCACTTATCAAGAAATGACCATTGGCTTTAGGGGCAAAAAGCTCCACCCACCCACTTAGCAAACCAAGGAACTGACTCTATGTAACATTGTTAAAAGGATGGAAAATCCAACTCGCCCAGTTCTGTCTCATTCAGTGTCAAGGATTCAACAAAAGGGCTGTCAAAAAACCATCATTATAATAGGCAGGGAAAGTAGTGTAGTCCACATAAGGCATCTGTAAACACTTTCAAAATTAACAATTAGAGGAAATATTATTTGTAATGTGTAAATCCCTATCCCCACTAAGATCCTTAGACCAGTATGGCCATTAGAAAAAACCAAGGCATTTATTTTCTAGTATTCTGATGAACATATAAAAAAACCTCAGCATGTCTGGCCACAGTCTTGTTTTCCTACAGCCACAAATGCACAAAATTCTTCCAAACATTTGGCAAAATATCAACTTTACAGTCAAAAACAAGAGAACTATCCTGCTGTCTTTTCAGTTGTGGCTGACTTTTAAGACTGGGAGCCCTTAGAGGAATTGGGAATTCAATTAGCATAAGTATAAAATGCAATGGCCTTATTAATGGATTTGCTAAGTAGCAAAATGATATTTGAACAGAGTTATGAAGTTGGGAAAACTTTCTTTCCTAAACAGAAGTCCTTTCTTATATTTAGCTTTAAACTGTGCCAGCAACATACCCCTAAGAAAAGCAATGCAAAATGTGAATTACAGAAGAAATCCATTTGTTTCCTCTGAATCAGTAGAAATATGAAATTCAATAGACAATTGCAGTGCAGTTGGGCTCATTTGCTTCTGAACGATGCTTGAACCTTGAATACATCTACTTAAGACATAATTGTTTCAGTGAGGCTGTTGCCCAAGAAGTTGCATATAAACTTAATGACTTCTGACTATACAGTAGTGGGAAATAAGACATGAATGGATCTAGGATCCAGGAAAGTTTGGGAAAGATCAGGAAAGATCTAGGAAGGATGAAATAAAGATCTAAATGCAACAATTCAACAAGAAGGAGTGAGAAGGTACTTCCCAACTAAGCTTTCACCTAACTTCACCTAAAAATCGCCTAACTTCATTTGCAAAATGTTAAAGAAAAGTTTCAGTGCTTATAGTAAGATTTCAATCTTTTCAACTATTTCAACTAAATAGTTTTTCAACTATCATAGAAGAGATATTAAAGAGCTGCTTCTATTTTTACCAGAAAAATGCTTTCTGAAGAATAGGAAACATTTACTGAAATTATGAAATATCAGAAAAATATATTCTTCCCTGAAACTAACCGTGTATGGATAACTACACTAATTATTTTAAAAAATGAAGATATTAAAGAGCTCATAGAATGGAATTAATTTACCTATGTATGGATTTGTTCTATTTTATATATGCATAAAGAATAGTCATTGAATCAACTTCCAGCCCAATAAGTTATGAAAAGACCATTTTTAATGTTTAAGATTATCATTTGTATAGCGTGGAATATGTTTGTGTTTATTTGCATGATACATTGATTGATCTACTCTAATCTATTTTACCTTAAAATGTTAAAAAAATACAAAAGTAATAACAGTAAAAGCTGAATCATGTCTCAGTGTTGAAGGACTCTCCATAACAGGCACTGTAATTCATTTTCTGTAATTTAATTCTCTTGATATATAATTTTATTTCTAAATACAGTATATATAAGTTGTACCTGAAAGTTTAACATATTGATACAGTATATACATTTTCTTGCATCCTACAATTCCTGAAAAATAAGCAAATAATTTTTCTCCATCCTCTCATTATTGGGAATATGATTTAAAGTTTCATCAGGATTGAAAAGGAATTTTTTATTGAACAATCTGATAATTACAAATTGTCTTTAAATAACACCAGAAAGGTGTTTTTATAATGATTTACATTTATGTAAATGGATTACATAATCACTAGAAAACACTAATGCTATATCCAAAAGGAACCTTTGGTTAGTATCGAACTTAATATTCTGATTTTAGTAAAAGGCACTATTATTTAAATTTACCCAATAAATGGGTTTCTATTAATAATCTTGCCCTTCCTTAAAATGTGAGTCTTGATCTTACATTCATTATAGAGGATGATTAATTGCTAGAAGTTGAGCAATAAAATTATATTTCTTCGCAGTAAGATCTGAATTTTTATATATATAAAAGATAATAATTTTCTTTAGTTTTAATATTGTTCAGCAGAAACTGAACATGAAAAGCCATTTTCCTTTTTTCAGATCCTAAATTGAATTTCCCCCAGTTTCACCACTTGGAGCTCATTGGGATTTCTTTGGCTGTACGAAGGGATATGAGGCCAAGGTGACCTGTTCTATCCCAATATGATTCCATTTCTTGGCGGTCCCGGAACTCAGAAGATCCACTATGGTGGGAATGAGATGGCCTCAAGCTTACGGGAAAGCAAACATGGTTTACTGGACTTTGCGTCTTTGTAATTTTGCTGACCATTGATAATAAAGAGTTTCATAAGAAAAAAAGGAAGGATGCTGTATCAATGCCATATCCAAACTCATCCTTCATTCCACTGCCTTGTCCTTGAAATATGCACAAAACCATAGTTAAAGTATTAGTTTTCAAAACTTCAAAACAAAGATAATACGTTCATTAAAACAATGGCTGCTAGAAGCCCTGAGTGGTTCAGTCATTAATTTTTAAAAAAACAGGGCCTTAGATTAGTTTATCTTATCAATGAAATTATTCCGGAAGGGGGAGCTCTGTGCCCACATCCTACTTCCTTTTTATGATTCAGTTGGGTGGTAAAATATAGAAATATATCTACCGAATTCCCTTGCCATTCATGAGCTGTTGGCCAAATTCCTTTTCAACAGTCTATATAGAATATTGTTCTTACACTAAACACTAGTTTTCAGAAGACAAACACAGAAAGGAGATGTCAACGCCCAATAGTCCTTTGCCAACTTCGTTCTTCATTGGCTGACTTACCTTCCTATCCAAACAAACATATAGCACGCTACAATCTGGGTGCAATTTTTAAGAAATCCACGCACCTGTGAAAAAAGGAAGGGAAGCTACACATCAATAATTGTCTTATTGTCGCATTGCCAAAAAATAGCATCTTCTATAAAGCAGAATTCATGAGTCACACAGCTTTATTGAAATAAACGTCAGTTGTCAAACATACAGTTTAGAGATCTACTATAATTTATTTGTCCAATGTCAGGAATATGTATTATGATTATCTCTGTGAACAGGATATTTTGAAGCTGGAGCTGCTTCATGAGATCCTGTATTCTGGTCAGATACTTGGCTCAGGTGAGACTGTATAAATGGTGTCAAGTGCTTGAAATTTTGCCAAAAGACAGATGCCAATCAAGAGCTTTCTGTTGTACTTCTGAAAGTACACTAGCAATATGTGAAGGAAAGTTTCCTTAATTGTTGAGGGAAGAGGAGGTACTGAGCTTTACCACAGTGATTGGAGATTATTTGTTGAGATAGATTAAATCTCTTCTCCTTGTCTGATCCATTTTTATCCATTAAATACATTATACAAATTGTCTATTTTACTATATTGTCCTTTTGCATGTTTAATCCAGAACTCTATTTTGACATTGCCCACTAACCATTATATTCTAAATCCAAGTGGCTGAAAACATTGCATGACAATTATAAAAAGCAAGACAAGTTAAAAATAATGCAATACTGAAAAAAATGTAGAGCAATAACTAGGGACTCAGAATTTTACTGTATACAAATCATACCAATGTTCTGAAATTTGGCAGAGAAATGTTTATCTCAACTGTTAAAAAAAGTCTTCATTTTTATTACTAGCGGTCAGCCTAATTTATATATCCTATTTCATACTGCTGGAAAGTTATATAGGGAAAAACTGAGAAATTGAGGCTTGACAGATTTATGCACCCAACACTTTGTTTTATTTATTTTTATGCTGTGATAGAACAATATTTCCTGTCTTTCCAACAAGGTGAATCTAAATTCTAGGGATTTCAACAACCAATTGGCATTATAGAAAAAAAGACAGTAACAAAATCTTAAACAGGAGAATGAAAGTTTAATTTGCCATTCCTGCATTATTTCATAATTTTAAAATTCCCCTTCTAGAAGTTTTATATAAATCTGAGGTGATTAACATCAATCTCTTTTCACAATCCTGACAAAGATAATTGCTCTCAATTATCAGATCTGACAGAAGTTTCAAGGAACAGCAGTTAACGTATATACAGAACATTTTTAAAAAATCTCTTTAAAGAAGGAAAAATGAGAGGATGCTAGAATGGAAGACTGAAAAATTCAGTTTTATGAAAATAAAGCATAAATATCAATATTATTTCACTTGGCCAAAAGGATTTAAAAGATTTGGGTGTAGGACTTTCTAATTCCATATTTGTAAATGTGTGTACTCAAGTCACATTTTGTGCCCTTAAATGTATCTTCAATTTTAGGGAAATGTATCTCCTAAGTTTCTAAATAAGCAACCATTAGCTTTTGGGAAAAGTCAAGGTAGCACACGATTCAGAAATAAAGTCCCAGTTCTGTTCCATGCACAAATAAGAACTATTCATTCTAACCAGGGTATGGGTATAATATTTATCATCTACGTACTACATATGGGGAACACAACAACCAGATACATAAAATTCAGCACATATAGTCCCATATTTCTGGATTTTATTACACTCACACATGGATATGCAGGAAAAGACGGTCATTATTGGTAGACTCAACCCTTACAGAATCGTAGAAAGTGAGTGTCTTATTTCCAACATTTATAAAGTAGAGATGTGATTGTTCTTACAGAAAAGTCTGCCAGCTACCTACCATAAGAACAGTTTGATAGTAAAACCAATTACTAGGAAGGTGGTCAGCTTTCCTTCACTGGATATGTTTAAGCAAAAGATAGACAGTCATGTGTCAGACAGGCTCTAATTTCAATTCCTGTTCTGAGCCAGGAAGCTAAATTTGTTGGTTGTTCGTAGGTTTCTCGATTCCTTCCAGCTGTATGCTCGAGGGTCTTGTGTTCAGTCAGATGCAGGTGTGTCATAAGCACAATCACTCAAAGCAGGAAGGCTCCCAGATTACAGAAATGTAGAAAGTATTCAGTTTTTATTACACACACACACAAACTATTCACATGGAACGGAGAAGACAAAAATGATTCCATTGCCAGGTCTCAAATCCTGCAACAAGACAGAATGAGAATCAAAGATATAAACTGGGCATAAAGACAGAACCAGAGAGGTAAAAACAGGATATAAAAAATTGGGCACCAGCCCAACTGACAAATAGAAGCCTGAACCAGCAGTAAGTAGGGTGAGCCTACCTGAGAGTTTAGACCTCAAAGGAAGGAGGACTTTAAGCCACAACATTTTTAAAATGAGGCAACAGATTATCAGGTTTTGCAATCAACTGATTACCAGGACTTGCCAAATCCTTTAAAAGCATTCCCAGCCCACCAAAACTGTTTCAGGGGAGCGACATTTGCAATTTGGATTTTGAGATGATTGTTATTGCTTCCAAAGGGAGCGTCTATTAGAAGGGACTGAGCATCCCTTAGCAATTTTAACGAACGATGGGGGTTGTCTACATTCTTCCATAAATACCGATCTACACACAGCTTCATGTTTTGTAAATGTTAAGCTGGATTCCAAGCTGAATAGATCCATCCCCCTCTCCATTCTGTTTTTTTAACTGTCCAGTAAATAGCAATCCTTTTAAAAAGTTGCAGGAACAGCTTCAAATCAAAGGACTTCTTTGAAGTTATTTACTTTTGTGAAATGTCTGCAATCTTCCTCGGCAAGCTAATTCTTTTCTCCCCCAATTCCGTATATTGTATCTTTATACCCTCACTTGCACATCTATATCACAGAACTTCACACATTCCTTGAGAATTCATCCTATTAATTTACTATTATAGCCACTCAGGTTTAATTACTCCTTTTGTGTGTGTGTGTCATTTTTAGAAGCCTACTAAAGACCTAGCTCTGATTCACAATCTTGTAAATGTTTACTTAGCTACACTATATTCCAACAGGTAATCCAATGTAGCAATTGAATCTGCATCTATATTATTTTTAATAAGCACAAGGTGTGACTGCACATTTGGGGGGGATGCAGTTTGATAACATGTGTTTTTCAAGCATTAGTGGATACCTTACCAAATGGAAAGCACAAGGTGCAGATTCTGAAATCTGCAGCTTTAGGGCCAGAGAGCCACAACAGTAGGGTCCAATTACAGCAGCAAATTGGTCCATTACTGCTTGAGAAAAATGACTGCTGCTAGTAATTACTGCTAATCCACTAATGAGCAATTGTTTGCTGCAAGTTCTTAGAGGTGAGCCTAATAGTGTGAGTACAGTACAATAGAGTAGCTTCCCATCTCTACCAAAAGACCCTCCTCGCTTCTGCTAAATCAACTTAATTGAATGGATGCTTACTTAGCAAATGTATTGTGAATGTGGTTCATATAGGCCTGTTTTAATAGAAACATGATCTTCTGCAGTTCAGGTTTTCTTCACCTTAAGGCAACTCTGAAAGACAAGAAATCAGGTGCTGATTAATTTGTTATTTTAGGGCCATTGTATGCATTGAGGTTCTTTTTCCCTGAGGATGGTTGGCAAGATTTTTTTTTCAAATCCAATAGTTTTGACATCTGTAAGACCAAGATAGATGAAGCCTAGTAGAGAATTAGAATATGCCCTAATTCTGACCATGCTGAATAATATCCTCCCCCCCCCCTTCCCCTCTTTATGTTTGCATAATACTTGCTGATTTGAAATGATTCCAGGTACAATTTGGTTTAAAAACAAAAATAATAAACCCATAAGTTCATAAAATCAGAAATATTTCCTGCAATAGATCAATTTTTGGGCTTGAACTGAGATCTGGTGTGGGAACTTTATAGTACCCTGAAAGGAAATCAGATGGAAATGGAATGACTGTCAGGGCCAAATCTGGTATAAAGTTAAATAAGTCATTTCAAGTGCTTGAGTTCTCTTTGCAAATAAAATTAGACCATGTTGCACGCTTCTGTAGTTACACTTCCATGTGTCATCATCTTCATAGATTGTTCAGCCTACTAAAATACAAGATTCCACTCTATTTATTTTCATCTTAAGGACATATTTTAAAATGTGGATTAATCCATGTTCCTATTGAAGAAAGAAAATAGTAATAATCATTCCATCATTCTTTTAAAAACAAATGGCTATTTATGATCCTGCTACGGTTATGTCTACATCCTAATAAGAATTGTTTATTCCTTGGAGGTAGAGTTGCCACATTTTCTGGAATGTGAGATGAATATCCAATGCAACTAAACAGAACTTCAAAAATTATTTGGAAGAAGTGCTGATTTTATGCTACTTCACTGTAACTTGTAAAATGTTGTGTCTGCTTTAAGAGTTGTATTAACTTGAGTCACTACTTTGAAACAACAAAAGGATGGTTTGTGAAACAGCAAAGATGTGCTATGTTTTAAGAACATTTGGAGCTCTTCTATATTATTTTTTCAGTGGTACACAGCCTTATTCCTCAAGTGACAGAAGCACCATAACGATTCATATTCTCTAACAATAATAGAAGCAAACAAAGGCCAATGGCTGCATCATTAATATCAGAAACCTGATATAGTTTTCCTAACTTGCATTTGTATGTTTATCTGAAATACGAAACAAAACGAAAGGAAGGCAAGATTCCTAGACATTTAGCAATCACACAATAAGCAGAAAATCAGTTAACTAGATTAACCTGGGTTACTACTCATAGTACAATGTGCCAACATTTAAGACTCAAATATTTTTCCAATAATTTTATTATGGATTATAATTATACAAGTAAAAATTACACAATTATAAAAACAAGGAGATATGTTTAAAACAAAATAAAAAGTGGAGAAAAGGAAAAAGAAAGTGAAAGATTAAAATAGAAAAAGAAAAAAGAACTCTCCCCTTTATCCCTAGCAAGTATAATCATCTTTAGGCCAGTCACTCTCTCTCCATCCTAGGAAGGAAGCAATGGCCAGCCACTTCTAAATCTGCAGAGACTTGTTCAGGTAATAGCCAGGATTCAACATTGGCTTGAAAGAACAATAACAACCAAAATCAACATAAAAGGAACAAACTTAATGTATCATATTAAGTGCTTGGTGTTATATAATGCTTTTTATGGTGATATTACTATCAAGTTAAATTTATGTTGATAATTATTGATGCAACTCAAGATTTTTTAAAATGTATATTGTTATTGTATGTTATGCTGGCAGCTGCTAAGAGTCATATAACAATCTAGAAACATTGAAAATAAATACATAAACACTTTCCTCAGTAATTTAGCCTATTCTGCAATGCCTAATTGGGAGGGGTTATGCTAATACAAATTCTTTTTTCTTCTTGGCTAAAGCAACACACATGCTACTTCCAGGATAATGCTGTACCTATTACTACTACAATGTGTCTTCTGAGATTGGTCGTGAGCAAAGGAAGGATGGAGCTATTTATGCAGATTGCTAAATTTATGCTGCCAAAATATCCATGTATATATCAAAATATATAAATAAGCTCTGATTCCAAAGATGCATGACGGTAGAATGATCTGTAATTGATTTAAATAAGTGCAAAGACAATCTAGCTTGTATTTTATTCCCAACCTTTTCAGGGCCCATTACACTTTTCTATTTAACAGTGTCAGAGACTCCTGCTTCGAGCAAGACAAACAATTTAAATGCTCTAAAATCAGCAGTGCAACAACTTGTGCTTACTCAGTCCAATATTTTTAAGCTCTCTTCCTTAAGATCTGCTTTCTTGCAATGATATCTGAGTATGTGTTAATGATAATAACATACCATGATGAACTGCATGGAAATTTATCCCAGCTTTGGTACAGGAAATCATACCATAGCATGGAAATTCATTTGGCGTGACTTACACCATGGGAGTACAATTATGATATAGACCTCTGCAAAATATATGGCCTGGATTAAAGGCCTGTAAAAAACAGAAAATCCATTCTGGTTCAATTCCAGCAACTGCCTGAAAGAGACACTGCGTAATCTTACTGGCCACAATTTTGAGGCTCAGCAACTTTTACAACACCTAGAACACGAACAAAAGAAATTAAAAGAAGTAAACAAAGAAAAAGATCTTATTAAATCTACTTTACACCAATACCATTCACTGTGTCTCTTGTAACCTTCTATCCTTGTAAACTGTATATCAATTCATTTATTGCTATCAATTCATTTATCCATACATCAATTCATTTATTGCTTTTTGGTTTTTTTACATTCTTACTTCTCTCTTTCTTTGGACCTCATCGACTCCATCCACCCATGACTTTCTGGGACTTCCCCATGGTCTCAAGACATTCACCCTTCTTTTATGTGTTGGTTTTACAATTTGATCCTCATTCATTTGCTATGATCAAACTACCTCAATATACTTTTTTCATATTGGTCATATTTGTATTCAATTTGCATACACTCTGCACCTGTTCATTTTTGACCATGTCTCCTCTTGTTTTCTAACACATGCTTTTTAAATTAATACATCCCTACCTCGTGCAGTTTGCATGTTTCCCTTGACATACTCAATTCTCAGAATCAATCAGAATAGAGCTGGAAGAGACCTTAGAGGTCTTCTAGACCAACCCCTTACTCAAGCAGGAGACTCGATACCATTTCAGGCAAGTGGCTGTCCAATCTCTTCTTAAAGAATTCCAGTGATGAAGCATCCACTCTCAGCTCTCAAAACGACTCTAGCTGAAGCCATATTTTTCTGTGTTTCGTTTCTTAGTTGCCATGCATGGAATGTTTTCCTCCAAAGTGCCAGATATAACAGCAATAAGGCTCATGAGAATCAAGGCCAGCTCAATGTGCCCTAGTAATGGCAGGAGGGAGTGCTAAAAGGTTCATCACCTGCTTGGTTGGCTAACGTGACACAAGGGGGGTGGCCAGTATCTATTCTTTAATTATACCAAAGTGTGGGAATTATTCAGAGTTGGTTTCACATTTGATTGTGCCAATGCGATGTACCCAATAAAGAAGATCTTTGAGAAAGCCACAGCCTCAGAGTCTTGAACTGATTGGGAGCATTACTCAGAACCATTAAACCAACTCTCTTTAAATTCATCAAACCTCCGGGACTCCTGAGCCCCAGCCCTCCAACCGGCCACTTTGTATGTTTAATCATCTTAGTTGCTCTTCTCTGCACTTTTCCAAAGTCTCAACAACTTTTCACGGCATATAATAACTTGAACAGAAACTCACTTCTTATTTTGGCCCACCATCATTCTTCACAGCCAATCACAGCTGTAAACTTATTTCAAATCATTTTCAGAGCAAGCATTGATATTATGAGAAATCAGGTGATATTTCTCTATGATAAGATATGTAGGAGAGCCAGCACAGCTGAGGAATTCTGGGAGTTGAAGTCCACAAGTCGTAAAGTTGCCAAGGTTGGAGACCCCTGAATTAGATCATTTCAAGCTTCCCCTTTAATTATCAAAAACTAATTTATTTTTGCAGCCCCTATATTAATTAATATCAATTATTGTAAATGATGCAGTGGTCTGATTTAAAGAGAAGTCCTTCAATCTGACCAAACATGGATAAACTGTTAAGTGCTTAAATGTGAAAGAATAATCAGTTGTTACTTGTTTCATTTGGTTCTAAAATATAAATCTTTGCCAAATGTTCTGGATATTTGCAGAAAATTATAGATTGCAGGGGGTATCAAAACTAAGCAATTCCAAGCCCTAAAGCAGGAACAAAAGGCACATCGTGTATGTTTTGAAGCAGACACTTTCACAAAGAAGGAATACATTCCCAAATGGAACTGCATACTCCAATTAGGGACAGAGGTCAATCCTGATACCGTTCCTAACAATTGCCTTTTGCTGCAGCTAGTTTTGAGTTCATCGTTCCTAGCTTGGTATAGTGAAAGAGTGAATAAAAACAAAGAATCGTTATTCACTGCTTCCAGTGAAGCATGACTGGTTGCATTTTATGCTGGAAAAAAAAGAGCATGTGTTTGTCACAGTTGTAGCAATGGTCTTTTTAAAGATGAAAGCAATAATGGCAGCCAAGTATTTTCTAAGTGAAAAAATAAAGATAGATAGGAGCACGAGAAGAGATGGACTTACACAATAATGACTGCTTTGACTTAGAAATGCACACCTTTCTTTGGCACATGTATCATACCACATTTCCCAGGCATAAGATTGACGTCAGATCGGTTTTAATTGAGAGGGCAATTTACACTTCTCTGGTCCTTAAAATTCTTCACAAATCCCCCAGATAAGCTTGAAATGTTTTTGGAATAAAAGGGGGCCATCCACAATTTACACACATTGAAACATTCCATACGATAATAAATCTGACTTGCTTGAACCAAATATATGGGTAAACAAATTATTCTCTATTCATATAGTATAAATGTTTAGATTCTGACATTGCTGTCCTCCCCACCCCCTTCTATAAACATGGAAACAAAGAAACCAGTGAAATATTTTTGTTTTTATATTGTGTTTATGCTATATGTGTATTTAAAGTTTTGTTGTTGTTTTTAATCATTCATTCCAGAATGAAACACAACAATGAAACACAACAAAAATACCTGAGGGGGCGGAGCTGTTCAAACTAGAATCCCAGTCTTAATTGTGATAAATTCAAAATTACATCTGGGATCTCCATATAGATTTCCGTTTGAGGCATAGTCATTTCACAACCTAATTCTGATGGTGTGGACCATTCCATGAGTTTTGTTTCCTTGTTTGCCTTCAGTCCCAGATATTGGTGTTAGAATTTGAAGTTCAAATGGATGTTAAAATCTGGGTTTGGCAAATTTCCAAATGTTAATGGGTATCCCAGGAGCCGGTTTATAGGACAGGCAATGCAAATACAAATCCGAAAACATTTGCTAGAGAAACACAAACATATAAGCAAGTTCCCATGCACATGCCATGACACTGGCTCTCATTCAAAACCCTCTGTGTGGTCTCATCCACATATATGGAACTCTTGAACGAGATGAACTGGTCTGCCTTGGGTTCAATGAATTGCATGGACTCTTTCATTTGAGTACATTTTTATATTTTATGGCTTGGAAGCTCTGTTGGTGACCATGAGTCAGGTGTTAGGTACCGTAGTTTTAGACATTATTAAATAAAGGTTGAGTAAATGTTCAGATGCCAGTGGATTGGATCAAACCTTGATATCAGACAGCTAATGTAATGATAGATAGAAGAAACTGCTCTCCAATGGGTGAAGCTACTGGATCACCTCGCCCACTTGTCCAGCAACAACTCCTTAAGTTTTTAGGTGAGAATTTTTCCAGCTCCATTTAAGGAAAGTAGAATAAAAGCTAGGGCCTTCCGAAGGCAAATTGTTAGCAATACCTTGAACCACTGTTCTTCCATACATTTACATTTTTCCAGAATGATAGATCATTTTAGGGACTTTTTAAACCAAGAAATCAGGAATAAGAATTATGAACATACTTTCCTACACAAGTTGTCATAACTTCTAATGATGCACTAGTAATATATCTATCCTAGCTTCCATCCAGTGTAAGAATTTTTTTAAGATTCATGGATTGCAATAGGAGTTTTCAGTAGACATACATACAGTAGTGTCACTTGCAGTAAAGCTTTGATTTAACAGAGAAACCCTAGATTTAAATGAAGGAGAAGTTCAAACAGCGGGGAAAATCATTCCTTGTACCTGAAGTTAGTAGGTGTTAGGCATTAAATGGTTTACCGTACTTACGAAATTTCATTTTATCAGACTGGCACATCACAATCTGGTACTTTTATGAGTAAAGGCAGCACTTCACTCCTTGAGAGAAACTGGAATGCAAAAGGAATGAATCATCATTGAGATCTGGAATATCACATTTCATCCTCTATTTCTCACAGCAGTACATATCTGCATCTCTCAGATTCTTAAGTAAGACTCATTTATTATCTTAAGTGGTATCTATGAAACCAATTTCACTGTCCTTTCTTCTTCAGTTATTTTGAGTTCTCATTCAGAAGACTTCAGAGGTATGCTACATTAAACACAAGTTAGTTTGCCCTGAAACTTTGTCCCTTTTTTCCCCCACATTTCTAGATTTGATTCTCTTTCAAGAAAGAATTCAGATGTAATTTAGTCTTCACAACTATATTTGCAGAAAGTTATCAATCATGTAAAATTATACTACCTCTTGCTGGCTATTAGATAAAACATTAATTAACCGAAGAAGCCTAAAGCTGCCCATGGAAAAAAGACATAACATTGGTGGTATTATTCCTATTACTGGGAGCACCTTAAGAAGACAATGGACAGTCAATTGAATTTTTTATTTATTTATTTATTTATTTATTATTTGCATTTATATGCCGCCCTTCTCCCGAAGGACTCGGGGCGGCTCACAT
>JANHFM010003921.1:42059-56836 GCA_032468115.1 Grayia smithii
TTTTGAGTAGTTCGGAGAACCAGCAAATACCACCTCTGGCTGGCCCCAGAGTGGGGTGGGAATGGGGATTTTGCAGTATCCTTCCCCAGGAGTGGGGTGGGAATGGAGATTTTGTAGTATCCTTCCCCTGCCACATCCACCAAGCCACACCATGCCCACCAAGCCACGCCCACAGAACTGGTAGTAAAATAATTGGGATTTCACCACTGTATCTATGCTGTTATACCTCTGCACTATTTCCCCATTGTGCACTGAGTACCAGTTAGATCTTTATCCAGTACAAATTATGCCTTTTACCCTCCTTGTTTACTTCCTGGTATTTTTCACTGCTAGCTGATTCAGGCATTCTCCCTGATGCTAGTCTGTAATTGTCACAACTATTTGCCCTCTTGCATCTAACCATGCCACAAATAAGCATTGGCAGCATTTTTTTACCCCATTATACCCTTCAACACATATTTAGCTGTACTGATGTTTCCCCTTGTCACTATCAGCATCCATTGATGGTACATCATTTGACAAATGTGATTAACATATCAAGAAACTCAGTTCTAAACTCCTCATTTAATTCTTGGAGAGAAAACATAGATTCCATCTGCTAAAAGAGTAGTTAATGGGTCCTTTATTTCTACACATAGCAATATAACTTGAAAGTAAGATTGACAGATAATATTAGGAATAATAATCTTACAACAGTATTTAACTGACTTTTTTCCCCAATCATATTTTTCCTAATAATAAGACTGGTTGAAAATTGTTTAGTTTAAGTTTAGTCACAACAGACTTCATTTAGCTATTCTGAGTAGGAATAAGGGAGGCAGGATTGTCTATGTTTAACAAAAATACATATCCAATTCATGTTATCTATTATATATCAGGAGAAATGAGTATATTCCAAATCACTTTTGGGTACAACTTGACAAAGATGGAATACAGTACTTTAAATTTTCAGTGGAAGAGAAATAAGCATATGAGGAAAAAAAGGTAATTTAAGATGTGAATTTTAGCTAAAATGTAATCATTATCTGAATTGCAAACTACATGTCACTGAGATTTTCTATTGGTTTTAAGGAGTATCAAATGCTTATATGCTTATATGATAAATGCACATTTCCCCCCCAAAGGCCATAAGCAGAAAATGTATATCTCTTATCTATGAATTAGAATTATAATATGCTAGATTATATAAATCGCACTCTAGATCAGGAGAATTAACTCATCCAATCAAATGAAAGCTTACGTCATTGGGATGTTAATTTAAGGATAACCAGAAGAAATTAACATAGGTGAAGAACATGGAAGCCCTATATAAGCAGTCTTGCATGCTCAGAAGAAAATGGAATATAGCTGTAATTGTTTTAAAAAAAAATCAACACTTGTCCATCAACAAAATGGAGGCACTGGATTAACAAGGTACCAAAACTATCATGATCACTCAAAGTTAATGTGAATGATATTAACTGATTGACTGACCAAACCTGCTTTCAAGAAAGAACCAGGAATCCAAACCATTCTAGTTATTGCTCCCTCTTATCTCAGGGAGGCATATTAGTACTAGTATCTACTATGAGTTTTCCGAACTAAAACAGAACACATTCTGCCTTGTGAGATATTCATCCGCAGCCAGTTAAAATTTTGTCAAGTCTCCAGTTGCTAGACCCAGTCCAACAACAATCAAAGAGTAGAAGACTGGAGCACAACACAAGCAGGTTATTATCCTGAGCAAATCATTTGTTCCAGCTCATCTAAAACATGATTACACTTTGTTCCTGGGACAGGTATGATTAAAGTTCAAGCCCTTACCCAGCAGACTCCCCTTGCCGGGAACTGCGTGGGATTCAGGCCTTTGAGTCAGACTATGAGAAGGAAAAAGAGACTGGAGAGCAGTCATGAGTTACACTTTAGAATGGAGCTTTAGAATTTAGAAGTTTACAACTGTGTCCTCCTTATGAGTTGAAAGGAGACACGGATCTGCTCCAGACAATTGATTCAACTGCAGAAAGGAAAGAGACAAGGAAGCAGTGGAGCAGGATTGAAAAACACACTGGGACCTTCTTCCCTATTTTGAACAGATCTTTTTTAAAACAAACATTTAATGCTATTTATTGTACAGAGTGCTTTTTTAGACATTTTCTGTTGAGGTTTCTTTATTTAGATCTGTTGATATTGTAGCAAATTTGTTGTTGTTGTTGTTCTATTATGGTGTAAGTAGCAGTGACTTGATGAGGATTCAGAGCAGGGGGGGTTTCAAAACCCGTCACTAGTGGTCCGCTTGTGGGCGGGCAGGTGCTCATGCACAGAAGCGTCCGGGTGCGTGGGTGGAGCCTCCCACCGCCGCCACTGCCAGTTTGCCTGAACTGGCAGCAACCCACCACTGATTCAGAGGCCAGTTTTTGATACGTAAATTAAATGATCTTGGATAGCTTTTTTTTTTAACCAAACCAGGAACTGATCCCAGCTCCAGTCCCATCCGCATTTAACATCTGTAGCAAGAGTGTGCAACAAATATTATAAAGCCACTTAAAACCCATTTTGAAGATTTCAAGTCGGAGGCCATCTATCAATTTCCAAGCTATATTGGGCCATTCATAAACTCTTCTCATAGGGTGTGTGCATGTGTGTGTGTGTGGTGTGTGCCTTTAGTGTTGACTTCTGGCAAATGCCTGGACAAATCCCTGCAGTTTTCTTGGCAAGGTTTTTCAGGAGCAGTTTGCCCTTGCTGGCTTCCTGGGGCTGAGAGAAAGGCACTGGCCCAAGGTGACCCAGGTGGCTTTGTGCCCAAAGCAAGGGTAGAACTCATGGTCTTCTGGTTTTAACTTGATGCCTTAATCACCATGTCAATCTGGGTTCCTTCTTATTTTTTCTGCTGTCCCATCCATATTTCTCCTGCAGTGATTAGAACTGACCACTTTTTCCTGTTCCATCAATGGTTCTGGCAAAATATTGCTTTCTCTCTACCATACAACAGCCTCTGCAATTTATCTCCCTGCCTTATCTTTTCATCTCTGAACATGCCTCTCCAATAGAAGAGAATACTTGTAGCCCAGAACTGAACTGTGGTGTCCTTGCTCTATGAATTTGGTTGTTTGCTTGGCTGTCTCTTTCCTTTAGTCTTGGATTTCACTGATTTACAAAAAAGGAGTTTTAGAAAAGACCCAGTAGGACACTTACTTTGTATCTCACCGTTTATTTTTCAGTATTTTGTTTTGTCCAATTTTTTGCTCCACTTCACATGAGAAACCTAAAGTCCACAGTCTGAAAAAGACCATTGTTATCCCAACGCTGTATCTGAATGTAATCATTTCTTGTGACACAGTAACCCACCTGCCAGCAGCATTAACTGACACCAATAAGAACAAGTTCTCTTCAAATTTGGAAAGATTGCCCACCCAGACACCTGGGACACTGAATTCAGACTCCAGAAAGCAATTTTATTTTATTTAAAATGTGTATCACACCTTGGCTACAAAACAACAAAAGCTTCATTTAGTCTAGGAATGCCACTGGAAACCTTTGAGCAGTGGTTCTCAACCTGTGGGTCGGGACCGCTTTGGAGGTCGAATGACCCTTTCACAGGGGTCGCCTAAGACCATCAGAAAACACATACTTCCAATGGTCTTAGGAACTGAGACACTGCTCCTCTGTCCGTCTCCAGGCAAGTCTAATAAGTCCAAGTAGGTGCCATAGACTCTGATTTTCGTTAGATGTGGGCCATTGTGCTTGTGAGAAAGGTCAAGGAAACACCTGCCTTTCAGGTGCTTACATTACGATTCATAATAGTAGCAAAAGTTATGAAGTAGCAGGAAAATAATTTTATGGTTGGGGTGGTTACCACAACATGTGGAACTGTATTAAAGGGTCCTGGCATTAGGAAGGTTGAGAACCACTGCTCTAAACAGAATCCCAGTCCCATAAGTTCCAATAAAACTTTCATGTTTCTAGAAATCTGGAACTGAAAATAATACTCTAGTTCTGAAAAGATGATATAATTTATATACAGTTCTGTAATGGAAAAAAAAAGTGGGATGCGGTGGCTCAGTGGCTAAGACGCCGAGCTTGTTGATCAAAAGGTCAGCAGTTTGAATCCCTAGTGCCACATAAGGGGGTGAACTCCTGTTACTTGTCCCAGCTTCTGCCACACTAGGAGTTCAAAAGCATGTAAAAATGCAAGTAGAAAAATAGGGACCACCTTTGGTGGGAAGGTAACAGCGTTCCATGCACCTTTGGCATTTACTCATGCTGGCCACATGACCATGGAGAAGTCTTTTGACAGCGCTGGCTTTTCGGCTTTGAAATGGAGATGAGCACCACCCCCTAGAGTCGGGAACGATTAGCACATATGTGCGAGGGAACCTTTACCTTTACTTTAATAAAAAAATGCAAGTATAATTCTTTAAATATTAATGTACTGCATACTGAGCAAGCCATATTAACAATTTAATTAGGAATAGAATGCCAATTTATTTATACTCATGGGAGTTTCTCTAAAGGACAGCACAGGGGTATAGAGAATCTTATAATACTTTATTTTTTCTATATATTTCTATCCTTGTAATCACTTAGTCTCAGGTTCAGCTGTCTGGATCTGTTTTCGAAGATTAATCTGGAGTACTTGAGGAAAGATGTTGAGCTAAATAAAAAGTATAAGGAGAAATACTATGTAGTCCTTTCAACTCCTTTATAATGGAGAATCTAAGGTCATAATTCAGCTACATTTTTGCTGCCAAAGTTACTTGTTTTGAATCTTTGATCAAATTCCAGATATCTTGTGTAGAGTTACAAAGTGAATCTATATATATATATGGTTCCTTGCTTTTCAGTAAAGCAAAAAATTATTTAGGACTGTTTAACAAAGAAAGAAGAGAGATCTGGAGGTAGAGATTTATATTTGTTTGACATTAAGAGGCTCTTTTTTGGTCCCTCATGACCTATCTTACACATTAGGAAGCATAAGTCTGCACATATGTACATGCAGCAGCGAGCTTTGGTCAAGCCATCTAACTGCCATATATACCTGCATAGCTAAACAGAAGTTTAGGTAGTGGTAACTGGGCAGTCATAGACATAAATTGTAAGCAAATTATATAAACTAAAATGTTTACTACACAAATATATCAGTTTTCCACAGTATAGTACATAATGGCCAAAACAGTTCCTAATGAAAAATCAGAATAAATCATACTGAGGAAAGTATAAAATATGTTAATAAGTTTACTTAAGATTTTGTTCATTAAATATAAAACAAATGTGATGTTACTTTGAAAACATTTGGATTTAACATATAGTATTTTTTTATCCTTTAACTGTACATCAATCAGTAATAGGAAATATTTGGGCAGTGATTAGTTGGAGTTTACCATCAAACATAAAATTCTATAAAAATCATGTAACAAGCATGTATACCCATCATTCTGTTCCCTTCAGGAAAGGTAACACGCACATTATAGAACAAGAATAATATGTAACAAGAAAAAGCTATTATGGGCAGAGATAAGATGATGGAAAGTATAATGAAAATTAGTTTAGTCTAAAGTACCATTGGATAAATTACCTCTCTGCAACTTTACATGCTTACAGACCATACTTGCTTCCATCATGATCATACACTGCTTCAAACATTGAATTTTCAGCATGATTCAGAATAACACATCCTAGTATTCTCCAAAACATTCCTTTTTTGAATCAATAGAGTTTGCCAATTCTTGGCATACCTAGTTTTCATTTCCATATATCAAAGTTGGTAGAAGCTGTTACTCACAGACTATCACTTCTTTCAATGAGCATTGATTCCTCACAATAAGCCATACCTTCAGCTAGCACTGGATATGTCAAAATTTCTCTATTCATTTTCACATGTTCAACAGACATTCTGCCAATTTGCTCTACCTTTTTGATATTGAACTATGCAATATGCCACTTCATTCAGTTTTCCCTGTCATGTGGTTCCCTTAATTTTTGATAATTTTGTTTATTTATTTTATTCATATCTTAAGGTTTACCACAAATCATTTGATTCATCAGCCCAAATCTGGCATCATCTGCCTATAACAGTACACACACATTCACATCCCTAACTGATACACCTCTAACATCATGAGAAGCCTCTCTTAACACTTTTTTCTGTAAATGCACTAAACACGTAAGAAAATATAACATAGTTTGTCTACCTCCATGTTCAGTGTTGGACCATTGATGAAATATTCCATTTATTCTCTTACGTGTTTTAAAACCATCATAGCCTGCTCTTTTCACATTCAGCAACTTATTTTCATATAAATGCAGAACGTATCATAATATTTGTATCTTCATCATATTTTCTCTTATTTAGTAGATATAGAATTATTTTTTTCCATTTATTTGTCAAGTGATCAAAAAACTGATCTGCACTTTTATTAGTCTGGCATAAAGCCGTTTTGCACTTTCCAAATTTTGTCCCGTCATTTGTTTTTCTCTTTGCATCAAAATTCTTAAGATACCTTTCATAAGTAACAATAATGTTTTCCTCCAGTAGTCAGAAACAGATGCAATCTTCATTGGTTAAACAACAAAGCATCAAAACTCCATCAACAAACCACATCTGTATTTTATTGTTTCTTTAGTATACTGTCTATATCTGCAGCCATATTATTTTTTACTGTTTCAGTGTTTATTAATTCATTTATGTATTTTTCTAGCATTTTGTAGAATTAATTTCAATCACTTTTTCAATATATCATTCTGTGAGGAAGACGGAAGTTTTAATATACAACTAAATAAATGAATATCAATATTATTCCCACATAAATTTCTAAAATATTCTTTTCAACATTTTCTAACTTGAAGTTCATTTTAGATCATTTCATCAGTTTTACTTTTATTTCCATTTACTTCATTTCAAGTTATTTCATCAGGGTTTTTTTGTCCTCATTTACTCTATTGCAGATTCTTGGTTTAGACCCCTTCATTTTTTCCAAAAACATTTTATTTGCATCAAAAGTCTTCATTCAATGTCCTGATGTCTTTGCAATGATATTTTCATTGCATAGACATTGGATATATTCCAACTTCTTTCTAGAGCGTTCTTATATGCTATTTTCTTCATCCATACTAAGAATCCTTGTCTTACTTCTGTGGCACTTTGTAAAATAATTCCTTTCATTCTATCCCAAGTAGTTCCCATATTATCTTCTTTCAAATTCCTTCTTTTACAAGATTAGCCTGTCTGTAATACTTTTTCATATAGGCCAGCATTTTCTATCTTTGCAATTCTGTTTTCATTCTAAGTTTCTTTTTTTGTTTTTTTTCATCATATTCATTTTTCCCCAAAAGCCAGCTAGAGTTCAGAACCTTTCATCAGCCTTGCATCCTTCCCTAATTCTCTCAGCTTTCAACAGTCAACTCATGTTTTCAGATAAATTCATTTGCCATGTTTACACATTAATAGGCCATGGCTTAAGCCAGGTATTTTAAATAAACATAACTTTTCCTTAGCAAATAAATTCTATTCACTATTCTTTTTCAGACTTCAGCCTCCAAATCATTTTCCCTATATTTTTATTTTATTCTCACTCATGAGTTTATATAACCTTACAGAATATTTTCCCTCACAACATATTAATTCAGAATGTTGCACAATAGTTAAATAAAATAAATATAATATAAATGATTTAAAAGACAGTAGAGACAATTGTACCTCAAACAAGATAAATATCAAGAGCAGTTATAATAATGATACTAAATACAACACGAAATCACAAAAATACAGAATCAATAAGCCAACTACACCTCCCCTGCCATTTCAAACCTAATTAATTTTCACTGTTAGAAGTAGGTCTGTTGCATCCCAATGGCCATAACAGCATGGTTTAAACACAGTTCAGTTCTCAGAAAAGTCTTTTTTTTTCCCTTTAAATGGAAGGAGGAAAGAAGAGGAGAAATGCAAATAGCTTGGAATTCTTGGAATTCAAGTGGATGACTTCATTGCATCTATTTTATGTGTACATAAAATTTAAATGAACTATCATGAAATAAAAAACAGTTGCAATTTTGTGTAGTTATGTAACTTTTAAATTTAAACTTCTTTTGTAGTGGTATAATTCATTAATTCTTGCTATCAAAGCTGAATTGAAATTGAACCTAGTTGATGGAATACTTTTTATTTTTATGGAACTCCAGTATTCCAAATATTTCTGTCAAATTTGAGCTTCCATAAACATTCAGTGTTCACCTTGAAG
This sequence comes from Grayia smithii, assembly GCA_032468115.1. Taxonomy (NCBI): domain Eukaryota; kingdom Metazoa; phylum Chordata; class Lepidosauria; order Squamata; family Grayiidae; genus Grayia; species Grayia smithii. The sequence goes on from JANHFM010003921.1 coordinate 50,273, forward strand.
ATGCAACTTTATCAGTGACTGTGATATTATCTGCTTCAACCCCTCACTTTCTTTATTTTTACTTTAGATCTCATCAAGTACATCCCATTCAGGTCCTTCTGAATTAACGAAACAGTGTGGGACATCAGCATTGTTTCAGTTGGCAGAGGTAGTATTAAAATCCTGTGGCTTAATTACTACTGGTACATTTGGGAAATAGAAACTGAATGATGCTGGTTGCCAAAGTCTAGGAAATAGAGCTATAGTACAGACATAATTAGTATTGTTGTTTATAGAAGCCTAAATTACTGTTCATGCCAAGAATCTAGATTTATCTTGTCTAACCATTAGGCATGTAGTCTCTGTAGTATCAAGAAGTTACAAACAAGATGCAGTAGCCTACTGAGGTAGAGCATAATTGTAAAGTGCATACAGTAGTTCTCTTAAATAGTTTTAAACATTCATAGCTTTAAATAAAGAAGTTCATATAATGATGCATGAATAAGTTGTATCACTCATTACTAGATATTTATGGGCCTTGACCAGTTGCAAACCATAAAAGAGAAATCATGGAAACTATTTCTCATTCAGAGAGTGTGATTCTTAAATCCATCCAAATACTAAACTATAAGGCATCCTTTTCCCAGTATGTCCCAAAGCAGTATGCCAAGGAACACCCTAGCTCTCTTGCTTCCACAGATGAGTGTCTTAAAAGCTGTATCCAGCTACATGATCTCTACCTCACCTTACCATTCTCAAGCCTGTCAGTGTCTCAGAGATAGTATAGAATAAATTACTTTCTAAAGATACCTTCTTAATGTTTAAACTATATACCTTGCCTCTATCATTGTCTTTCTTTCACAGTTGGTGATTTATAGCTCTCAATAAAGATAACAAACAAATAGGGGTAAATTATTATTTTTTATGTTGAATTAATTCACTCAAATGTACATTTCATGATTTGGTCAGAAAGGGAAAAGAAAATAATTGTTAAAGAACCTTCTTTGAGTGTTGCAATGTAAGATTTTAGGCACAGTCAAATGTGAACATAAATCTGTAATTCATTGAAATTTCATATAAGTCTGTTTTGGTACATGGCACATATCTATATATTTGCACTGAGAACCAACCAAGTGCCAATAAATTATTACTATTTTTCAGACAACATGTATAATATACATTTATTATTATTTTCATGTGTGCAACTTTTAAAAACAAAAATTAAAGAAAAAGCAGCTTCAGGAATGGTATTTTAAGTTTCATGGGGAATAGCAGCATGAATTGTAACATATTTTGAGTAATACATTGCACAAGCATTTGAGTGTATATAAAACATTTAAACTATCATTCTTTTCTTTTTGAAACATCTTTAGACTTGGATGTTTCCAAGTCTAAATTGACTTGGTGTCCAGAGGGTTCAATTCTTTGTGAATGTTAATGAAACAAACACTATTAAGTACATGTCTATAGTATCACATTCCTTATAAATTATACAATAGCAATTGCCTCTGTGTGTAAATTCAATGCACTCAATTTGCAATAAAACACCGCATTTTATAATAAAATATTGACAAGCAGGCTAGATCCTATGCAAGAAATTTATTACATATATACAGTATAAATATAAACATTGTGTTCTTACGAAAAAGCAGTATTATGCAAAACACAAACATAATATAATAATAATAAAACCAAACTAAAGACATGAGATAAAAATAAAAAGGAAACATAACTAAAATTAATACCATCCACTTTATTTCTCCATACAGATAGTCTTTGACTTACAACAGTTCATTTAATGATCATTCAAAGTTACAACAACACTGAAAAAAGTGATGTATGACCATTTTTCATACTTATGACCATTGCAGCATTCCTCACAGTTACATGATCAAAATTTGGAAGCTTGGCAACTGACTCATATTTATGAGGGTGGCAGTGTCACAGGGTCATGTAATCACCTTTTGTGACTTTCTAACAAGCAAAGTCAATGGGAAGCCAGATTCACTTACCAGTCATTTTACTAATTTAACAACTGTTGTGATTCACTTAACAACTGTGGTAAGAAAGGTTGTAAAATGTGACAAAAGTCACTTAACAGATGTCTTGCTTAGCAGCAGAAATTTTGGGCTCAATTGTGGTTGTAGGTTGAGGACTACCTGTACTTTCTAGCCCTACAAATTGCATGAGCTACCGTTTGCTATTTAAATTTCTTTATCAATTCCAGCTTTCTGATCCCATGCTCTGGAGCCACTCATTCTTTATATATTTGATTCTCATTCATTCTGTCCACATGATCAAACAAAGTTAATGTATTGATACTGTCAGTTATGCTTTATATTCTCTCCCCCCTTTTTAATGCTCTTTTAAAAAAAAACACCTCTTGACATACTGTAGTTTTTTGGCATCCATATATAGCCTGTTTTTTCACTTCATTTTCCTTATTAAACACTGAAAACTTTGTCCTTGATGGATTAATTTTAGCTCAGTATTCATCATTGTGTCAGATATGCAACAATGTAAGCTAGTATGCTAGAAATGAAACCAGAGCCTAGTTTTAAACCAAGCATATTCAGTTGACTCAGCCTTCCATCTTTCCAAGGTCTGTAAAATGAGGAGCCAGATTGTTGGGGGCAATATGCTAACTATGTAAACTGCTTAGAAAGGGCTGTAAAGCACTGTGAAATGGTATATAAGTCTAAATGCTACTACTGTTGCTATATTCATGTTATTCTATGGAGGACAGAATCTATACAGAGACAGAATTTCACAAGTCAACATAATCCTTTTTACATCCCACCAACTTTGAGGCAAATGCAGCATGCTGACAAATTCAAACTGCAAGAAATTTATTAAATTAGGAATTTCATGCTTTTATAAAAGCTTTATTAATATGAAACTCTGAAAGAATGTCAGCAAAGTTGTCACTGCCATTTTATTAGCTTTACACCGATAATTATACCCTTTATATTTTCTTCTTTGGTGGTGGTTGTTTTAATAGCAACAACTTTGTAGATGAAACTGTCTAAAACTGACATGTTGGATCCGTTTCTGAGGTATAGCTGTTATTTAAAATTTCTTAAGTTAGGTTCCATGTGTACAGAAATTAAAAGGTACTATGCAAGTACTCTAGAGCTAATGAAATTAGATTTGAATGGTTTTTTGAAAACTCATACAGCTTAATTGAAATTGAAATAAGCAGCGTTTTCCCCATGCCTTTCAATGATTTTACTACCAGATTGCTACAGTAAGAATAAATAATTGAATATAATTTGTTTACCATTGTAGACAGTTAATTTATTAGTCTAATACAGTGGTTCTCAACCTTCCTAATGCCACAACCCTTTAATACAGTTCCTCATGTTCTGGTGACCCCCACTGGATGCCTTTCTCCAAAGTGGCGCAGTCATTGGTAGTTCCTCCTCCTCTCCCTTGCAGCACATACAGACGTTGGTCACGGCTCCCTTTTCTCGATGCTGCTGCCCCCTGGTCTGTCTCCATGACGGGGAGGGAGGTGAGACAGGCAAAAGGGTGGCGGATTTGGCCGTTTCCCGAGGAGTCCCTGCCGCCGCTGCATATTGTAAGGCTGTTCCCAGCCACCAGCGGTGCTTCCGTTGTTCCCACCTCTGCTGCTGCTGGTGGCAGTTCCTCCTTGTCTCCTGCATCGCTTTGCCTCCCCTCTCGCTTCTGCCATTTGCTTGAGGCTGATGACTCTCATCCCCGCCACTGCCACCGCCGTGATGCCTTCACCTCCTCCTCCTGCCTCCGCCTCCTCTTGATTGAATTGTTCGCTTTCAATTGTGTTGCACCGGCCCACAGCCCCTTATATTAAGCCTATATTGATAGAGGAGCGGTGTCTCAGTTCATAAGACCATCGGAAATATATGTTTCCCAATGGTCTTAGGTGACCCCTGTGAAAGGGTCATTTGACCCCCAAAGGGATCGTGACCCACAAGTTGAGAACCGCTAGTCTAATACATACTTGTTCCAAAGTATTTGTATACTATTTATATATTCCCAGCTTTCATGAGTTCAGTACAGTCACCAGGAAGACACAAAAGTGTTTTTATTAGATGTATCTTCCATGGTATATAGCAGTGGTGGGTTGCTCCCGGTTTGGTCCGGTTCGCATGATCCGGTAGCCGTGACGCTGTGACATCACCGAACCGGTTATAAGCGTCCCGGACCCGGGCCCACCCATACTTACTGGTCCCTGCGCAGAGCGCGCTTGTGCACATGCGCAGGAAGCTTTTTTGAGGTTTTTCCCTCAAAAAAAGCTTCTGTACATGCGCGGGAGCGCCCATTCGGCATGCGCGAAGTGTGCGAGCGCACCGACCACGCACAAAGTGCGTGCACTTTTATAACCGGTAGGAAAGGTTAGTAGAACCCACCCCTGGTATATATTATAGGAAATATAGAATGCACTGCTACTAAAATGAGTATATCAATGCTAGAGTAATTTGTAGAACTGTTATGCAATCTTTAACATTCCATAATAAAGGAGAATTAATATTGGAGTTTGTTTCAGATGTGCCTTGCATCAGAGGAAGTAAAAGTGAGAGAACCTGGGAAGGCAAAACCTGAAACAGCCAGGATTGTCAAAACACTGGAAGCAACTGAACAGATGAAAGTTGCAGATTCAGAGAAAGCAAAAGTAAAAACAGAAAAATCTCAGAAAATGAAGGGACAAGAACATGAAAAGACAAAGACTGGAGTTTTCGAAGAGGTAACAAGGTGTATACATATTTCAGATCCAGCTTTGAACAACATTACATTAGTTGGACATGACAGTGCAACAGCAAAAGATCCTGCATGCTGTTCCCATGAGCTGACATCAGTAGCTGACATCAGCACTTTAGGATTAAACAAACCAGAAAAACTGAAGAAGAAAAAGAAGAAAAATAAAGTGGACCGACAAGGACTTGAGAAATGTACTCCTAAAAAGACTTGCAAAAAAAGGCAGTCTTCCGAATCAGATATTGAGAGTGTCATTTATACTATTGAAGCAGTTGCAAAAGGGGACTGGGGGACAGAGAGACTTACAGAAATGTCCCATAAGAAAATTCGCCTTTCTTCTGCAGTGAAGGGCAATATTTTGGACACAAAGTCACCAAAGAAGAAAGTAAAGTCAAAAGAAAAAAGAGCACTGAAAGAAAAATGTTTAGAGACCACCAAAGAATCAAAGCCTCCTGATTTTTTTAGCATTAAAGATGACAAGGATCTACCATGTGAAGTATCTGAAAACACAACATCAGATATTCTAACCCCAACAGAGGATATAATATCACAGAGTTTACCAGATCAAGTAAAAATTGAGGACAGTGACTGTAATAAAAAGGCAGAAATTTGTGGCTCGAGAAAATCTGAAAGAGCTTGCAAAGGTGCACTGTACAAAACTCTGGTGTCAGAAGGCATGCTTACATCTCTGCGTTCCAATGTTGATAGAGGTATTTAGCTTTTAATATGTCCATCTCAAATTTTTCAAATCCACAAAATTATAATTAATCATGTTTTTATGTTTCATTATTCAAAGTAAAGTGAATATAATTCCTTCTACTCTTTGATAACAAGTCTGGTTTCAGTGAGCTTATTTCTAGAATATGTGTCAGGGCTGCATATCTTCTCTCCATGTTTTAAATTACTTATTTATAACACTTTTAACATGCCATGTGGTTCAAATGCAATGCAAAATCTTTTTCCAGATGGGACAAAAAGGAGAGGCTAGCAAGTTCAAACTAAGGCATATCAAACAAATGACAAGCCATATTTTTCAAAATATTCAATCACCTTGGTGATACTTAAAACCTAACTTCCAAGAATTGGTATTTTAGGTGCATTGTTGTACACTATAGGTCTGTAACTTTTACAGCAGCATCTAAAGCCATTTTATGTCATTGATAATATTGGGCAATCTATCCTAACCTTCCCCACATACTTTGAAATTCTGTTAGAATGTAGCTAACCTTCATACCATAATGAATAATTGGTACTTCAGAGGACTGTTCTTAATTCACATCCCAAAACCTCTTTCTACATTTCTACATCTTAATTATAAAAGATTCTTACATACCACAGCTGTACCCCCCCCCCCCAAAAAGAACATTTACTATTATGCATTTGCCATTATACAAATGATTGCTCATTTAGGCTGAACATTGTACTAATAAAAAAAAACCCAGCATCCACAATCATTGTATTAGATTTATGGAACATATGTAAAAAACTCTTCTAAGAATGCATTTATTTATTCATTGTTTACAGTTCTAGCTCACTTTTTTTTACTGTGAATTCACAGGATTTCAATGTAGTTTTTCACCTAGAGATTAATCAGCTCTTAGCTTCAAGCAAATTGGAATCTGAATAAATCCTGCTGACCATTGGCTGTGACATGAAAATATTTTTGTATCCAATTATAAGCAGTATTAATTTATCATTTTCAATACATAGAGAGGAGAGTGTCTGTGTTAATACTCAATTTCCCTTTGTATATTTGTTTATGTGAGTCTCTTTGGAGTTCTTAGCAATATGCGCAGGAGGTTTTTAAACATACATTTCCATTTTTAGCCTTAAGGATAATAGATATCT
>JANHFM010003921.1:75020-92638 GCA_032468115.1 Grayia smithii
AAAGAAAGAAAGAAAGAAAGAAAGAAAGAAAGAAAGAAAGAAAGAAAGAAAGAAAGAAAGAAAGAAAGACAAAGAAAAAGAACTGATAGACTGCACTAGTTACTAGATAATCTTAGTCCTTTTTACATGAACATTTAAGTTCTCGGATGGTTTATATAATAGGTTATGCCTACATTTATATATTTAAGAGTGAATTTAAGAACCTGTTTGTAGACTCCAAGAACGCATGGGAGGTGTACCATTGTTTGAGGTCTATGTGCGGCCATATGGCCAAGAAGTTCTGCACTTTTCTGAATTTGCCACCAGGGTGATAGAATTTTTGGCAAAAAAAATATATTAACAGGCTTTATTGTGCTTTTTTAAAAAAATTAAGCATAGAATAATGAAGATTTACATTTAAAGCAAAGGTCTGGCATACAGATAAGAGCAGTGCTTACAGATTACTGGTTTGAATTTCAAGCCTTGAAAATTTCATTTATTTTTGGACAGAAATTCAGAATGACTAAGTTTAAAGCAGTGAAATGGGGAAAATACTATTAATATATTGTTCAGAAGTGACCTTAGTACTACTTCACTCTTTTGGGGAAAAATCTTTTCAGTTGACATATACACTGATGAATATATTTTACATTTTATGGACACTGGAATTGTCATAAATACTATGCACAGTATGAATCAGCTTCATCAGTTTATGAAGTGCCAGTGGTAGTTTGGGATGGTAAAGTGCTGAGTATAACGTAAGTAGATGATGACTGAGGAATAATGTTACAGAATTTAGGCCATCAAACACACCATTTTTCAATTTGTGTTATCTTTATTCTGTGTTGCATCCTTTTCCCATCTCTACATCTCTTGCCAGAGCAGGTTCTAGGGTTTATATAATTATTATTACTTTATATTATTTCTTAATTACTTTATATATGCCAGTTTCCTGTCATTCAACACAACATGCAGCATCATCTATAAAGATTCTTTTTAAAAAGACACCCTAAATTGGCTGCATGATATGAAATCATTGATATGTGGTACTTTAATTTTTGTCCAAGACCCCAAGTACAGTAATTCTGCTGTAACATCAAGCAGGGGAATTTGGCATCTGTGTACATGGTTTTCCATCTGTCTAGGGATGCACAAATGGAAGTCTCCTTCCACATATATACAGACCCTGACTGGATCAGGGCAACTCCTAGCAGCAACATTTTATTTTTCATAAGAGTTTGACAGGAAATTTACACATTAATACAGGGTACTTCTTCCACAGCACAAGAAATTTCCCTATTTTGATTTGTATCATAGCACAAAGATTTAACCAAATGCTATTGATCAGACCCCAGCAATAATTTTCTATGAGTCTTGTCTCTGGTGGAATTTTGTGGTAGTGTTTAGTTCAGTGAGACTCTTTTATATTAATTAGGTCTCTCTATGAGCGTTTACACAGTGTTATCAGGCCTTCTTCATTTGTATCTGACAAAATTGTTAGAGAATATGGTTCATTTTTCCTTCTTTTTTTTGTAATTGGATTTAACAGCCATACAAAAAGTGACTTTTAAAACTTGCTTGGCTTAGCCTTCTATTATTCTAATCAGTGCATGTCTTTTCAGGGTCTGAACCAGGAAAAACAAGCAGATCATATACTTTGTAATAATTGATGATAACAAAAATCGTCACTTCAGCCTATGTAAAAAAAATCAACTCATTCGAAGTTATAAATATTGAAGAAATAGAATAAAAAAACCAGTTTCAACAGGCATGAGAAAATAAAAGCTTGTTAGAAAATTCAGGTAGAAGAAATTTCCACATGCTGCTGTAACATGTGGAGCTATTTTAATAGTTCAAGTTTGTTAACGTTTTCTAAATTATTTTAACAAAATAGAATGCTGCCATCATGCCATACCGTTGAGCATATATTGTGGTAGCTAAAGGAATATATGACCATGTACTAGCTATGGCTCAAATATGTTAGTAGCTGAAATCCAAATATCTTACGGTGCAGCCTCATCATCTTTACAGTGGGTACTAACATATACATTCTATTGAATCCATTAGAAAAACTACATTTTGCAAAAGTACATCATCTGTATTCCATTTTAAATTTCTATGTGGTTCCTAAAATATTTCTTTGTATGAATGGTACCTTTATAAAGAATGCTTAGCTTTTTCTAAGTAAATTAATATCTTGATTACCGTACCTTTCTTTCCAAAACTTTGTTGACTATCCCTTAGACAAGGGACTGAATATGGGTCAATTTACTGAATACGAGTGTTTTCTGATGCTAATAAACTTTTCTGTAGATATGCTTAATTTTTAAACAATTAGGCACCAAGAGTAGCAGAAATCCTGCAAAGCTTTATAGTTCATTAGGAGCACAGCCCACTTGGAAGATTCTCTGCAGCCATCCTCATTGGAATGTAGGAATTGCACGGCTTCCATTCATTCCAATGGGGGTTCTGCAGAAGAATAGCCAGATAAATTGTGCCCTGTGGTTTCTTCCTTTTGTTGTTGTTGAATGACGTCTTAATTTTATAGATTTGCTGAATTTATTAGAATGGGGATCCCTGATTTCAGTAAGGAAGGAACATTTGTTAGCACAAAAAATGCGAAACCAACAATGTATTGTTAAATTGCTTTTTTTAATTTTTTATTGATTTGTGTGGGTTTTTTAAAGAAATTTCATTTCTGTGCTACGTATTTTCATATATCAGTAATGTCACTATCAAACTTATGTCCATGAATTCATTTTGAGCAAGAAATGTTGCACCTTAACTATTTCAAAAAACCAAAATATTATGTTCTCTACTGTTTATTCCCGTATGTTGTATCATAGTTTATCAAACCCATTCTAATTTAGCAATTATCAGTATTTATGCATTTAACAATATCCTCTAGGTCTGAACCTGTATATCTCTTTTTTCTTTTACAAACAAAATTTAAATAAGATAAACAACATATTCTACCCTCCTCTGTGGTCTCTTTCTGAAGATGAGATATTTTCTAAATATAAAATTTAGCACTGCCCAGTTTTCTTTATGGTAGTTTATTTATTTAGTGATTTTTGATTTCACATACTTCTGAAATATACACATAGTAGCTGATATTGCAAGCATAGATTCAGCTGGGAGGATACTGTAATGTCATTTTCATGTAATTCATGTAGTTAGTACTGTATTAGAGGGTGGGATGGGAAATGAGTTCTGCAAAGTATTTAATATGTGCATTAGATTTTGATTATCCTGTTAGGGTGTTTTCAAGATTCAAGACCAAAACTAATGTAAAATCTTGTGGAGCTTATATCATGCTGTTGTACTTATGACAGTATTTTTCTCTGGATTGTACTGTGATACCAGAAATAGGATATATTTATTTACAAAGATATAGTGTGCTTTTTACTAATACAATATCTGAAAGTTACAAGCAAAAGAGTTATTTTTTTTTCTCACCTGCAATTCAATCTGTGTCATACAAAGCAAACTAAAATATTGTGAATTTCACTATTTTTTTCCTAGATAACCTCTGTTATATAAATGTAGCTGCTAATCACTTATCATTTGTTGACTCTACATATTCACTTGCAAACTCAGAAGAGTTGTATAGTGTGACATCACAAGGATAACATAAATGGGATGAGTGAAGTGTAATATTTAAAAAGGAGGTGTACCCCTGAAGAATAGTTCAGCCAGCTTTTAAAACGCATATACAGCCATTGCAACTTTATCTCCATATACAGACATACAAGAGTAGTAGTTCTCATAGAGTTCAGTACTTCCCAGTAGGAGGAGGAACAGCATTTGTTGAATTTGTGCATAAGGAAGGATGGGAAGATCTGCATTCCTTCTACAATATCTGGTTTCAAGATGAGGCCAGATGTGCACAGAACATTCACATTGATAGGCATGGAATATTCCATGTGCACGGTAACCATTACTGAAGATCTGGAGATACTGACAGAGTGAAAATAAAAATATAGCATGATGTCTGGAGTGAGGAACCGTGCAATAACTTACAGGTTATACCCAAAAAACCTAATAGTTCCCTAAATAATGACTGCAAAACTCAAAAATTGAATTTTTTGTAGACAATTATCACTTGATTCTCAGTGATACATCTTTTTCAGTCATCAATGAGAGTGGAAAAGCTCTAATCCTTAGTACAAAGCTTGGAATGCTTTTTTCCCCCCAAGATTGATTCATGTTCAATGATTATATAAAATATATGCTGAAAGAAACAGTTGTGTGATGAGAGTTAATCAAAGCATAAGAATAGGGCATTAGCATCACATGATTTCACTGTGGGGGATTGGCTTTTGTTTTTGAAGGAAAATTGTAGTAAAGTCTATAATGATAATTGAGTTTGCCTTGTACCAATGTATATTTATGCCTCTCAGCTGCACTGTATTCTACAACTAATTCTGATGCTACCTCTATTAAAACTACTTCAGTTGATTTCATTTATTTTCATGATTCCTCACGAAGTCTTTTCAAGTTAATAGATGACTACTTGGGATCACATGGAAATACAGCATTTTGCAGCAATCTTTATGACCCACAATAATCCTATCATAATATCCATATGGCAGGTATCATAATTTTATATTATCATTAGCTTTTGGTTTACATTTTAAATCCAAAATATAAACATTTATGCATACCAATATATTGCACAAAACATTTGTACTAAATGTTTTTCACAGAAAGTTCTGGACAGTTTTGCTTTTTACATAATATGCCTAAAATGTAAAAACACAAAACATACACATGCATTTCTTACACAAAAATATTTGTCATTGTACTACGTAGTTTTCTTCTCATAGAAAACTGGGCCAGTCCACTGATGTGCAGAATTTCATAGGCATGAAATTATGTTAGGTTTTCTAATGTCCTGTGTCTCCAATATATAAAATACATTCCATGAGAACTATTATCCCATTCTCATACAAGTGATAATTCTAACATAAGTAGTGCAAAATGTGTTTTAGTAGATACTTTTCTGGTTACTAAATTCTAACATTCAATAATCCATTTTTTGAAAACCAAAAATATTTCATACCTGTACAATAAGTTCCCAATGTTGAAATCTTCTATTGTTTATCTCCCCATTTTTTCCTCAAGCACTTCTGCTCCAGGTCTTGAGGCAATAATTGAAATGCTTTGATTCAGTAATATAGATGATTAATTGCAACATAATATTCAGGTACATAGGTTGTGATCTTTTGAATAAAAATAGTTCCATAGTTCACAATGGACTGTCAACTACAGTGGTTAAATATTTGTCAAACATAAATTAATAGCTTTTCAATTTATTATTCCAAGGAATTGTTTCCCTGTGAATAGCTAATTTGTGTTTTAGTATCAGGTAGCTATTGCCAGCTCACCTGTCTTGGAAGATCAGATCTTTCAAATGATTTCAAATATTGTTTGCAGATCATATTTTTCAAATGAAGATTTTATCAGCCCTTTAAATGTTCCATATGTGGAGCTACTTTGCCTTTTTATAATATAATTTGCATCTGCTTTTCTTTGTAAACTAAAACCGGGCATTACCTAAAATGTTTTGTTAAAGAATTGTACTACATGGTCTGTTTAAACTAACTGTAGGTAACCCCTGCAGTCTAAAACATTTAAATCTTTTACTCAAGGCTTTATTTACAGATGTATACATTTCCTATTTAAAATGTGAACAGTTGTATTTTTACAAAATATAAATGGTGTATAGCGGGTTTGTGAAAGGAACTATCTGCAATTATGTGAGAAAGTCTAATCTTCTATAATGAATAGCTATAATCATTGCTTAATAGGATTATCAGCTGCTGGATATATATCACATTTGCCATACCTTTCTGTTTGTCCTATCTTAATCTGTGTGCCTGAAAAGAATTCCAATAGATCCTTTTCCATACTCAGATTATTTATGTATGTATTTACTTTAAAAAAACTGATGCAAAATGAAAAATTGTCTCAAGTGTTCAGTTGTATTACAACTTCGTAATTTTGTGTCATGCAGAAAAACTATAAATCTAACAAATTTCATTTGATACATAGCTATATTAGAGGTAAATATTTTAGAATTTTAATTCATAAAATGTAACATTTTTAAAGCTTTCAAATATATTAACATATCTTCAGCTGTTCAGAATATAAGAAATATGTTCAATTTATGACTTGAAGACTGCAATTAAAAGGTTTTTTCTTTATTAATTCAAAGCATTTTAATTAAAAACATCTTTTTCTGAAATACTCTCATTGATAAACTCTTTTTAACAGAATTTTTCAAACTTTCAGACCACAGAAAAAAGTTTTATAAAAGTTTTAATGGTTTTTTAAAAAGTGGAACCTTTGATCAAGAAGCAATGTAATGAGTTATTATAAATATACACACCAGTCTTTTTTTAAATGTCAACTGACAAGTCCTGCTTTTTCCAATGTATCTTAGAAAAATTGCTATGGATACCCTGGCTTTATTCAAATAAATTTCCTGTCCCTTTACTGTCTATCAAATTCCATGGAATTATCATGGAATCCTAGGTTTTGCAGAACAGTGTTTCAAAATCCTGGTATACAATTTATAGTTATATTGCTGCTTACATATGGCACCCATTCATTCCTAAAAACTTTTTTTCTTACTTCAGATACCCCATACTTAGAATATATGCATGAATATTTATTTTTATTTCATATTTCTAAACTATCCATCACTCTCAAGAAGGGACCTAGATGGTATATAATAAATCATTGAAATATACAACAGTGTATTAAAAATTAAAATAGTAAAGTTCAAACTTAAGATGTTTTTAAAATTATAATTCTTTTGAAGTTATAAAAAATATTAAGGAGGCAAGAAAAGATAACCCTGTAAAAAGTTGGTTAACCCATGACTGCCCACTTCTTTGGGTTCCCCACATAAAGCTGGCCCCATTGTAGATCATAACCAACACCTAAAATTGTACCCAGAAGCAAACTGGTAGTCAATGCAATTTGCAAAGCAAAGGTGTTTCCCTTCTTTGGGCACCCAATGTAGGTCACGGTGTTGCACTTTGGGCCAGCTGAAGTTTCCAGATACTTTTCAAGGTTAGCCCCATTACAGTAATCCAAACAGGAAATGACCAGGGCATGAGTGTCTAAACGGACAGCCTCCCTTCTCTAGGAAAGGGCACAACTGGCGTACAACACCAATATTATAATTCAACAATTAATTTTACCATATTTTCCCACCTGATCAGCATTCAGCCAAAAGCAATAATATAAATCAGAAGAAAAAGTTAGTCCTACTACTGCATTTCCAGAATTCACACGTACTGCATTCTTTCAGGGAATGACAATGACACAATAATTATGCTGCTAATGAAACACGTCAGAATGCCCTTTCCAGCCTGACAGACTCCAGATGGATACTTTGGAATTGTGACTCAAAATTTCCAGCCATCATCATCATCAAATTCCAACTTAGCTCTAGGACACAATGTTAAATAACGTACCTTGGAGCACTGTTACTCGGCTTCTTTTGAAAGAATTCCTGCAGCAAATTAGATCAACCTGCCAAAGTTTTAGTTAGCTCTATGACCGAATGTTGTTGTTGTTGTTTTCTAAAAAAACTAAATTTATCAGTCTTTTAAAAAAACTCTTCTTTTTGTGCCAAGTAAAGACATTAAGGTCAATAATAGATTTAATAGTAACTTGAAAAGTAATTAGTTGCTTGAAAATAAATGAGACTGACAGACTTGTGCAAGACATTCTGTGCTTAGTGTGGCTAGTGTGACACCCTTTCCTAGCATCGAGGAGTTAAACTGCAGAGTGGAGAGCACAATATCTTTAACCTTTTGCTGCCTTCCAGTATCCCAGTCAAGTTAGGGAATATGCATGCAGATTATCTGGATTTTGATACAGATCAGTTCTGTGCTTATATTTTAGTAAAAGGCTGCTAGCTACATCTTTAAAATAACATATAATTTGGCTCTTTGTTTAGATGTGTGGGTGGGAAAGTGCAATGTACATTTACTCATCCACGTAACTTGAAAAACAAAAATACAGCTGGATAAAGAAATATACAGAACATTGGACCCAAGTTAATCACCAAAATCCTTGCATTTGAAAATGCATATTTAGGATCAAAAGGGCTTTATGACTAAATTCTATTCTATTATGTTTTGGATGTTTTCAGTTGCAGAGATATTGGAAGAAAAAAAGAGACAAGGGATACTTTCCTTAGTATTTACTAATATGTAATTATACTTTTTTTTAAATTATCCTGATGCAAGGAAAAGTTGCCCATCAAACTATGAACATGTTGACATTTATCATTAACAAGTGTTTTATTTTGACCTGAGCGTGTATATTTATTTTTATGGCTAGTGAACTGAATTAGAGTATGAGAACTGACAACAATTCTGTACAATCTATTGTGTGAAGACAACAATTACTCTGTAAATCAATAGTGTGAAACCTGCAATACATTATTATCAAATGCTCCTAAAAAACTGAACTTGTGTTAATGATGAATCTGATTTCCTGCTCTTTAACACACATATTTATAAACAAATGCTACTAAAATTAACTTATTGTACCAATGTTAGAATGTTAGAATATGCTACAAAGTGAAAAACAAATATATATCTATGCAGATGAGTAGAAGCACTCAGAAAAAAACAACCCAATGCCTGGTTAAATATTAAGAAACGTGGCTCCTTCCATATTTGGTGCCAACTATGAGCAAAAGAAGGAAATATATACTAAATCTGTGATGGCAAACCTTTTGGGTTCAGCATGTTAAACATTGGGAAAACGCTTAACTTGATTCTACTGGCATGTCACTAACTCCGAACAAAAGAGAGAGAATTATTTACATATTCCTTACATATTCATGTACTTTAAAATATATAGCACTTAGACTTATATACCACTCCATAGTGCTTCATAGCACTCTCTGAATGATCTACCAATGTTAGCATATTTCCCTCAACAATCTGGCTTGTCATTTTACTGATCTCACAAGGATGGAAGGCTGAGTCAAACTGGAGCCGGTCAGGATCAAACTCTAGACTGTGGGCAGAATTAGTTGCAATACTGCATTTAACCATTGTGCTACCAATGGCCCTAGCTCCTAAATGTTGGTCAAAAGAGTACGCAGTCAAGTTATCAGCTCTTCTTCATATATTCAGTAATTGAGTGCTAGGTATTATCTGGAGAATGATTCTGCTTGTTTGACAAGTGTACAAAGAATGATTAAGAAAAGCTGATAACAAGATTAATGTGCTTGTTTCTATATTGTGTATCAAAATTATATCTTGAACTTGCAGTCTTGATTATAGGGCTGTCACTCAATTAAGGGGAACTTAATATGTTGCATGGGTTGAAATCTATAAATAAAAGTTAAACTAGAATTCTTCAGGAAAACAGCTAAGTTTCATTTTTAGACAACAATGGGTCTTACAGTGAGCACAATTTAGAATTGTAGTGCACTTCTAAGATAGCACTTATTGCAGCATAGGAATGCATTATCTTTAAACAGAACTTTACATTTATCTTGAAAAACATTGTACTCTGCATAATAAAATCAGCAAGCTAAGGTGTTTGGTGTTTCCCCTGCCTCAAAAAATATCACAGCTGAATTTTTTGATGTTAAAAGAATTGATGTATTTTGTTGTAGCCAAAGAACTAAAGTGAACCAAGTAGTTGGTGTAGAAACAGCTGTCATGATTTTGATTCTGGGCTCACAGCAATAATATTCCAACAACAAGAATATATTGTGCAGAAGGGCAATGCATATTCTAGGAGAACACTGTAGCTTCACCATTAAAAATGTATTTAGCTCATTGCATGATTGTACTTAAAAAATACATTTGTTTGCATATTTGATAAACAAATCAAGTCTTACTGTGGTTTTAATTACAGCCTAAGCAAGTTTTCTATAACAAGCTTCAGAACTGTAGTATGCTTTTCTGGCAGATGGTATCTGACTAAAATGCACCAAGTGCATATGAAGTGCCATTTCTTATTGGTATTCAGTTAAAAATTGACTAACACAATATAACTCAATGATCAGGATGCATTTGTTTCTCCAAGAGAGGGAAAATGACACTGGCAGATTTCAAATGTACTTAATATGAGTCCTAGAGCAAAGTAGGATGCTTTGCATGTACTGCTGGGCAGATTTTGTAATGCAAATATTAGGATTTCAGTCGCCATGGCAAGTTTTAACTTTTTTTTCCGAAATAACATTTTTTTAGGGAAATGCACCATTGGGATTGATAAAAGATGTCTAGCAATAAAGAAAATGTTTTGAATGCAATGGGTTTTGAGCTAAAGACAGATGGTTTTTACTATTAATAAGTGTTTTGAATTTGAGGAGAGTATTTCCCATAAAACCACACATATTATTGGAGAGATCCAAAATATTAACATGCCTAATTGAGGTGATGTTAGAAGCCAATTTAGATATAGGTTGTCCTTGAATTATGACCACAATTGAGCCCAAAGTGTCCATTGCTAAGCAAGACAATTGTTAAGTGAGTTTTGCCCTATTTTACAACCTTTCTTGCCACAGTTATTAAGTAAATCACTGCAGTTGTTACATGGTTGTTCAGTGAAATGGACTTTCTCATTGACTTTGCTTGTCAGAAAATGACAAAAGTGATCACATGACCCTGGGACAGTGCAACTGTCATAAATACATGCCAGTTGCCAAACGTCTGAATTTTGAGTGCATTATTAGAAGGATGCTGCAATGGTTGCAAATATGAAAAAGTCAAATAAGTCACTTTTTTCAGTGCCATTGTAACTTCAAAGAGTCACTAAATGAATTGTTGTAAATTGAGAATTAGCTGTAATGAATTAAGATGCAGATGAAGCAGAGAGTTACAAGATGAAAGTGGGTGACATAGCCAAGAGAAGTGGAAAGAAAGAAAAAGACTGCAAGAAAAGAGGAGATGATCCTGGCTTGTTGAGAATTGGCAATTTCCCTTTTCTTACAAGGAAGATCCTTATTTATTACTGTTAATAATTATCCATTCAATCTGAAGCCAATATCCTCTTCAGCAGTACAGTAGTTTCAGATGATATGTAGACATCAGAGGAGCATCGTACAATTATGCTAGAAGTCAGAGCCAATACCAATATATTTATTCTAATAAAAGTCAGCTTCTTTCTCGTTGGTACTGTGCTCCTTTCCATTTTCACCATTCAGTCTACCAGGTTTCATTTTTGAGGAAGTGAATAAATGAGTACAGTTAGTCCTCGAATTGCGACCATTTTGGGAACAACTTCTGCCATGAAGCAATGTGATCATTAAGTGAGTGACACCTGTTTTTATGGACTTTTTGCTGCAGTCATTAAGCAAATCACAGTTTTAAGTGAAACATGCAATCATTAAGTAAATCCAGCTGAAAAGAAATTTGAATCTTTTGATTCAGTTTGATTTTTATCCCAGACCATGCCATTGTAACCTCAGCAGCAGGCTTTATCTTTAAAATGTTAAATGTTATTTTTTTACATCCACTTGTCTACCTATCAGATTGTATTTTGATTCTTGAAGGCACACTTCAAAAAGCTATGATTTTTTTAATCAACTTCTAATAATAATATAAAAATTCATGTTTCTCTTCTGGAAATTCTGCATTTAAAAATAATACAGAATATGAATATTGCAAGATGCCTATGCATTATACATATGCAAGATTCAATTACAAAAGTTAATCTTTCCATTTCAACTGGAAAAAAAGACAGTGCTGTTGCGTAATGTGTGCTTGACTTAGCAAAGCTATAGTGACATTGCATGCCAGAAGATGCTTAGTCATAGTCTAAATTAAGAGTAGCCAATGTGTAGCTTTTTACTCAATTTCAGAGGCTCTTCCTAAATGATAGCTTTCTATCTTTGTTTTCTTTCAAAAAAAGAAAAATACTTTAAAAAAACTCTTATACTTACTTTGATCTCTGATCCAACTCATTGCTACTTTCATCCCAGTTTGCTAGGTAGGTTTCAGAAGATTAACCTGAGATAATGTTAACCTTAACAGGAAAAGACGTTAACTGTTCTTGGTCTAGACTAGTGATGGCAATTTTTTTGGGTTTGTCCTGTCAACAATTTGAAAAGCATCTACATAGATTTTGCTGGTGTGTTACACACAGAGAGAGACACACACACACACCTTAAAAAAAGAAACAAGATTGTACATCAGAGGTCTTCAAACTTGGCAGCTTTAAAACTTGTGGACTTCAACTCCCAGAATTCTCCAGCCAGCTATGCCAAGTTTGAAAACCCCTGCTTTACACATTCATTTATTTTTTAAAAAAATGTAGTCCAATCCTGTGTGATTCCCAGGATTTGCCATGCACCAGTTAATTTAATGGGGTTCTTTCTATTGACAAAGCCCTGCATCCTACCCAGATGCTCTTTCGCTGCCTCTGCAGCCTCAGAAAACTCTTTATCGCATGATTTTTGGTGGCTGTGGTGGCTGCATAAGAGTCTCCGAAAATCATGCAAGAATAGGATATGCTTTTAAGAATATTGTTGGGTGTGGGTGAATGCTGGCCTGTCACCCAAAATGTCAATGGTATGTCACCACAGGTCACGGATTTGCTATCACTGGTCTGGACCATATGTTGTGGAATTATTGCTGGAGTCTGCTACTTCAAATTATTAATGCTCATTGATTAAGGGGGAAAAGGGTGTTGAACAATGTTGGGTGGAGAGGAAAGTCTTTTATAGAGAAAAATATTTACTGGGATGCCTAAAGTTTATAATTATGCAGCTGTGGTCTGTGGAAAATTACGCGCTTATAACACGTAACATTTAAATTTTAAACCCAACATTATGCATTTCAACCAAAATGAAATAACTTTAAGACTTCATGCCTGTAGTCATCCCAATAAAGATATGATTATTAAATTCAGTAGGGATTATATCTGAATAGACAACTAGAGAGTTTCATTGTAATTCAGCTAAATCTGCCTTTACTTTATGAAATTCCACATTGTAATTAAAAATGAAAATTCCAATTATGTCTTAGACTCAGACTCCTAGAATTCTTATGTTTATTAATTCACTTCTATTGGACATGATACTTGAGTACAAGGGAACTCTAGTTTCATTTAAGAGTCCCTCAGATGGAAAGAAGACAATGCTACGTTAATGTGTAATTTTTTTTCATTTCTATTTATTGTATTATTATGCCATTATTTTTGTAATGTATCAAGTCTCCTAAAGTGCCTGATAAAGCAGTGTGAACAATTGGGAACAAAATTAGAAAAAGATTGAACATACTTCTAGGATTCTTCCTCCAGAGCAATTGATAGAGCAAGTTGAACTCCATCTATAGTCTGGATAATTAAATCTTTGACCTAGAAAAGGCAATTTCCTTTGCTTGTGTTCTTATTGTAATTACTTTGAAATATTTCTAGAATTTATGAAGTAGAGAAGGAAATAAGCGAAAACAGGTGGAAATATTTGGTTTCAATTTGATTATATATGTACAGTCTCAAAGAGACCCATTCCAGTCTTTGTTCTGTCTTTAAACAGTCATTTCAAGCTCAAGCCACCTCTAGTAAAATTAAAATTTTTCAGGGTTGGGATAGTGTGATTGCAAAACATACTAAGAATTCATTCCTTTTCAATAAGTATATACTATACCAATACTTCAAATACATACAATATTTCATTCTTTTAATCTTAATTTAAAAATTTTGGCTACCATACTTACTGAATATAATGAGAAAGCGGTTAAGATTTAAACTTGTCAAATTACAGTTAGTCCTTGACTTACAACCACAATTGAGCCCAAAATTTATGTTGCTAAGTGAGAAATTTGCTAAGTGAGTTTTGTCTCATGTTACAACTTTTCTTGCCACAGTTGTTAAGTGAATCACTGCGGTTGTTAAATTAGTGACATGATTGTTAAGTGAATGTGGTTTCCCCATTGACTTTGCTTCTCAGAAGTTTGCAAAAGAGGATCACCTGACCCCAGGACACTGCAATGGTCATAATTATGAAACAGTTGCCAAACATCTGAATTTGGGGATGCTGCAAAGGTTGTAAAAGTGAAAAACGGTCATAAGTGACTTTTTCCAGTGCCATTATCACTAAATGAACTGTTGTAAGTCAAGGACTATGTATAATTTTCAATCATTAGTTCATAGCATTTAAACAAAAGCTGGGTCATTGCCTCCAGTAGAGAATAGTTTAGCAAATGTTTAGCATTTGACAATATTCTAAGACATATTTTACTTTTGATACATTAATGATATATAAATCAATGTATCAAATGACTTACAGAAAGAATTACATACAATTTCAAAATTACTACTTCATCATTTTCTTATGTTGCTGCCATGCTTTGTGCTTATTATCATACCTCCACAGATTTAATACATGCCTATGTATGTTATACTGTACAACATGTATTACGAGGTAGCTATGTCTGTAGCTGGACTGTCTGCTAGATTTAAGGAAGATGGATAAACATGTTATATTAAAATGATTGATTAAAATGAATTTTGATTTCCAAAAAAATTATAGAGATTAGATTTGTGCTCCTTGAGGCCACAAATCCTATCCCATTAGTACGTTTAGGCACTGGCTTTAATTTTGAATTGTTCAAATTTATAAATTCCTTGAAATCAAACAATATACTCAACAGCTGATCATTGTGGCCACTTTATATGTGTTTTCTGCTTTTGCCCCATTCCCACCTCAATTCATATCAATGTTTTTGCATTTTACCTACCATGATTTGACTTCCTGAAAGAGATCTCCTGTAATCACTTATTATGGACAAAATTTTAAAATTCTGTGGTTGCTACAGAAAATATGATGCACTATGGATGAAATTATGGATGGCAGCTCTTATGTGCTTTAGATTGTGCCTCATATCTCTTTTATATTTCAAAGAAAGCTTGTTCTGAGTAAACTGATCCTAGTGCCAAAAAAGCCAAGACTAACTATAGATAAAGGTTATGCCACTAAACTAAAGTCACCCTTTTTCCCCAAACCCAAGTATAATCCTGCAAAATGCCACTACTCCATATACCTTCAATATCTTCTAAGCTACCTATTCAACATGCCACATGATCAGGTCTCTTGAAAAAAGAATTTAAAAAGAATCAGTTACCTTCCACCTGGGAACAGTTGGTGTGTATTACTAGCAGTTCATAATTATTCATTGGGCTATAGTGGCATGAAAATAATTCATCTCCTTGTATTGGAGGGTACAGGATAACAACAAAAGAAAGTTCGTATTTTCAAATTACGGATTAAAGTTATTCAAAGTTCACTGTGTGGAAATATTATTAGAATGATTCACAGAATATTTAAATATTGTCATGTGAATAATTCTTTAATAACTTAAAGCCTTTTGTGGAATGCCATGGGAGAGATATTTTTCACAGTACAGTGTTTTGAATAACTAATTTGCATGGCAATTTAAATAAAAAGGTATGTTTGAGCTACATCCCCTCCATAATACTTCCAAACCGTAGAAATCCATTGTGATTCTATTACAATATACCAAGGCTGCTGTGACTGCTTGTAATTATGACAATATAAATACAAACTGAATGCCTGAAACACTGATTAAAATAAGAGTCATAGAAATATACTCAAAGGATCAAAGGCTGATATGACTGTAATGGTCCACAATAAATGCGTATGTTGTTTTTAATATTGTTCTGCAAGCAAAGTCAGAAAGACTGTTGGGTTTTGTAGTTCTCATCTTAGATAGTTTCTGTTTTGCTCTAAAAAAAGGTGCCTGTGTATATAATGCATTTGTTTCTGCAGAATCCCTTATATACCTTCT
Organism: Grayia smithii; assembly: GCA_032468115.1. Taxonomy (NCBI): domain Eukaryota; kingdom Metazoa; phylum Chordata; class Lepidosauria; order Squamata; family Grayiidae; genus Grayia; species Grayia smithii. The sequence goes on from JANHFM010003921.1 coordinate 90,797, forward strand.
ATATTTGTTATAAGATTAAATCCTGTGTATATTATGGAATACAGAGATTTTACTACTGACAGTGAATATTATAATGCCACTAGCAGCATAAAGGGATAGTTTTTAATCCCTTCTTTATATTGTGTATAGCTGGTTGCCTGAAGAATTGTAATGTACATATATTTACTCTTCACAATGATTAATTACAAGGTAATAAAATTAATTTTATGTCTGGAAACTAAATTGTGTATTATGTCTTTAGTTTTATATCAACCGGGGTTAAAGGCACATTAAAGGCACATCACCACCTCCGCATTTATTTACAGCCCAATATACAAATACCACTTGCTGCCATCATTCACTTGAGTAAAGGAGGCAAGGTCAAGAATTAAAGGAGAAGAAGCTCCATGGATGCTCTGGAACTTTCAATGTAGAGCAATTGAATAGATCAGGCTGGGAAGCCTTTAGCAATAGATCAGAGATTTGTCTCCTATTGCTGGAACCAAGTGTTGAATGACAGGCAGAAGCTTCACTCTGGGGTGGAAGTAGGTTGAGGACAATGCCAGGAGCTCATATTTTCAACTAATTTTTACTGTTGGAACAAAAGTGAAGGAAAAACAAAAAAAAGGCACCGTTCTGCAACTCACTTCCCCATTTTCCACTTGAAGTATTCACTTACTTATTTTGCATTTGTGAGAAGACAGGATCCCATGTCACCTTTGACTCTCTAAACCACTCACCAAACCAGACCTTCCCTGACCTCATTAAAAGTATTTAAGTCTTTCTACCCATATTGACAATTGGGAGAAATGCAGAAAATTAGCTAATATCAGCAACTCAATCAAAATCATTAAAAGTCCTCTTAAGATATGGAAATCCCTTAGGTACACAGTAGGATTTCCTAGACCTGGACCCATATCCAAGGTCTTCACCTGGGCACACAAAGAGGATGAAATTGGCCTAAGGTGACAGCCCATTTGGGTAAAATTCCTTTCAGAATATCAGATTCCACCCATTAATAAACAAGATCCCTTCCTTGCAGTGGGTTGGTCTAGAAGACTCCAAGATCCCTTTGAGCCCTGTGATTCTATAATTCTCTATGTGCCTTGCTACTTGTATCTGTGATGTTAAGTAGAAAACCAGTTGAAATGATGAAATATGTGGGAAAAAACCCACTCATCAGGGTGCCTGACCACTGAGCATCCCTTTTTGGTCATCAAGCCAATTCGTTTTCAGTAATCTCTAGAGGATGGGATCTGTTCCTGTGAGAAACAAAGGAAAGGTTTTTATATAAAAGTAACCACTATAAAACTAATTTTGTGGTCACCTTTGATCGCCATATTGTCTGTTACATTGTTGAATAAAATTCACCTCTGCTTTAAGCAGCTGTCCCCTGCTCTATCCTGTGCTGTTTGGAAGGCCTGGTGTCAACCGTCCCATTAGGTTAGATAGCAAAAGAAAGTCCTGGGACATTTTTTTTACCAAGATTATAAATTTTTGAAGATTTCCCGTGGTTACAGAAGTAGAAAAGCCAGTTCTAACGATTTCGTACAAAAACAGCATAGGAAAACTTTCCCTTTGCTCTCTGGACCTCCCATTGTTCATTATCCACCAATCATTTGCACTCTCTTTGCTTTGCAAACAATCTGTTTGCCTCAGCCTTCCCCAGTTTCCCTTCCAAACCTCCTTGACATTCCAATGTCTTCCCTCCCTCCCTCCCTTTACAGTTATCTGGTTGTAAGCAGGGCTGCGTAGCAAGTCAACCGTGACACCCGATCTGGATTGTGCCCAAAGACTTTTCTTATAACACATTCATTAGATTTTGTTCTGGAAAATTAATGATTTGTGATTGGTTAACAGTTT
>JANHFM010003922.1:18922-39354 GCA_032468115.1 Grayia smithii
CCAAGTTATGACATTTTCCAAAACTGGAAAAGGAATAGTTGGGTCAAAGAGTTTTAAGGCCCTCTCTCTTAGAAGAAGGTTGCCCCCATTATATCAGCGGATGCTCTTGATTTCAATCATGTCTTACGGACCATAGAAGGAAAATAAATTATATTTGCTAGAGCAAACAAGTAAAAGTAAAGACTTCTTCAAGTGAAGCCTGGTTCTTGGTGCGGTCATCGATGCCGCCATGTAGGCAGCTGGACGACAACAATGGAAGGGTTTTCTTTCATTGTTTACTTTTCAACCAAGCCTACAACCACACCTTCTTTTGGACATCCATCAAAGGCACCCAGGTCTGGTGAAAGTTAATGATTTCTCCCAAAACTCTGTGACCAGAGAGCTTCTATTTGCCTTCCTGGTCAACAGAAAAGTTGGCTTGCCGTTGATTGTCCTCCTTTTTTCTGCTTCCAGAAGGGTTGAATCAGACATGGACCTCCTGGAGAGGACCCGTTTAATTTGGGAGGTCCTGCCAGCATTCAGTTCAGAAGTGGCCAGGCTTTGTTTCACAATCTTTGCCTGCATTAGGGGCTCCCTGGTTCTTTTGTGTGCATTGTATGGTGTTTCTCATCTGGTTGACAGAAGAACAGCCTCCGTTCCATTTGCAAGGGACAGGACACCCTTCCCCATGTGTTCTGCTGTTGCTGTTGTTGTTGTTGCTTTGAGGGGTTTGTTAATTAGGACCACTCCGTATAATCTGAAGGGAAACAGAGTGTTTCTCCCCCCACCCCACCCCCCACCCAAAGCTTTCTAAGCAAGCAATCAGGGTGGCACAGCAAAACATCTGACGCCACACAGCGAGGTTCAGCCTGAAGACCCACAACTTCATCCAGTCAGCATGTCTTGCTTCCAAATGAACTGAATAGGAAAGAGGCCATTTGGTCAGCTGCTTCCAGGCTCCTGCAGGAGAAAATGCAACCTTGAGGCATCTGGCAGTTTGCTGTGACTTCCTTGGAGGTAAAGACAAGTGTTTCCTCTCCCCCTTTTTCCCCTTTCCGTGAAAGGCCGAGAGCTTCCACCCTGCTCAAAAGTCCCAAAGTCCACGGCCAGAAAAAGCAGGGGGAGCCTTCCACTCTGCTGGGACAAAGCTCTTTCTGCCTGCAAGCGTTGGATCAGAGGGTTGGTCCCCCATATCCAAAGCTCCATGGAACTAGAAGGTCAGGATACCAGCCGGAAGGGGAGCAAGGACGCCTCTCCCCCTTGCAGCCTAGTTTCCCACCAATCAGCATCTTGGAAAGGCTAGCAGGGAGGCAGCCACGGGCTTCACGTCCTGTCAGTACAGTTTTTAATTTAAAAAAGGCAAAACAAAAGACACTGAAAGAAAAAAAGGAAAAGAAGGGAAGGGAAAAGAAGAAATGAAAAGAAAAGAAACCGAATGGAAGAAAGGAAGATCGGGAGAAACAGAAAAAAAGGAAGGAAGGAAGGAAGGAAGGAAGGAAGGGAGGGAGGGAGGGAGGGAGGAAGGAAGGATCCAAAGAAATATATTTCTCTGATACTAGCCATATTTGTATCCATATACATGCCATAATAAATGAGAAGGTTTAAAGCTCCTGCTTGTGTGATTTTGAAGTCTGCGCCAGCTCTATGAGCCCTTTGACTGCTGAGCAATTGAAGCTGCCCTCTTGGCCCTTTGGCCCTCCTCCCAGGGGCACCCAGGGCTTCTGCCAACTTCAAAGTGCCAACCTGTGGCTTTTCCCATTTTAGGGCGACTGCACAGAACTTGAGTTCTGCTTCCAAGATTTGACCTTTCTCTTGACTAGGGTGCAAAGCCAAGAAACAAAGATATTTTTTTATTATTATTTTTATAAATTACAACCTATAAACACAGGTTCTTGCTGTCTATACACCTTCTGAATGGAGGGAAAATAAATACTGTTGGAGGGAGAAAATTCTGATTAGGAAAAGTTGTGGATTTTCTGTGCTCAGCAGTTAGTAGCTGTGAACTCTGCAGGAGTTCAGCTCAACCCAAGGGGGGAATTCTTTTTTTCTTTTTTTACTTTTTTTAATGGTTATATTTCAAACAGGGGAGGGGGTGTCACCTGTCTTCCCTGCCTTTTCTCTGTGACAGTTTTCTCTCTGGCAATTATTTCCTGGGGTTCTTGAAGATGACAGGGGAATAACACAGGGCTGGGTTGTCATTGGGCTTTGGAGATCCTGATTCCTGGATGGGCTGGGAGTCTTCCGCGTAATCAGCTGCAGGCCCTGAGGCAGATGATCAGATCAGCCAAGATGCTTTCAGCCACCCACATCGACCCAAACCTTTGGGGTAACTTCTTTGCCATGAGTGGAGGAAACAGGCGATACCATATCAGAGCTGCTTGCCGGGAAGGAATAATTTAAGCCAACAGATGGTTTGCTCCAGTAAGTCAAGCCACAAAGGAACCAAATGAAACTTCACTAATGAATGGAGGGATAAGGCCAAGATTTCCTCCAAAATCTTCTAACAAAGTCCCCTAATTTAGATCTAGAGTCACAGTTCTAAACGAACGTTCTAAAGACTTAAAAACCAAACTTAAAGCTCTTTTTAAACAAAGATTTTAAAAGTTTATAAGTTTGGTTTCATAGTGTTTTTAAGGTGGCGTCAAAGTCAGTCTCCACTGTCAAAGGCTTTGAGGAGAAATCGATGTGGCTTTCTTGAAGATCTCCTATGGAAGCACTAAACACACCCGCTTAAGTGAATAATTAAAACTCAGAGCAAGAGAGCAGAAGGGTGAATAAAAATTAATGAAATAAATATAAATACTTCCGCCTGTTTGGAAGGCTGATAGAGAATGGCTCATATGAAGACCACCTATTAAGTTTGGGAGTTAAGTACCCTGTGAATTGAAGTCCTCCCTCCACACAATGGACCCACTATGTATTTCGGTTATCTCCAACAGTTTTTATAAAACTTGACAACATATGGTGAACTCAGCTGGCAGGCACGTCACACGCTCCAAATTTTTACAATGACTCAATTCATGATTCAGAGTGAATTTCCTAAAACAGGCATACTTTAGAAACAGTATGTGTAACTTGTAAATGGCTATTAAATCTAAATTCTGGACTTAGCAAAATCAAGGGACAAAACAGTTGTCCTTTTTAAGGAATTAAATGCTGGGAAATGTTTTATAGAGAATTGGAGCACCTTGAATTACAATTGCGGGGGGAATCCCTACAACTTTGAGTAAATGTTCTCCATATTAAGATCATTTTGAGCACTGAAGTCCTGTTCATTAACATTCAGAATCATGTAGAGCTAGGGATTTTTCAGTAACAGATGAAAGTGGGATCAGAGCTAATATATCAAAAGCAATACTACTTTTCATATATAGTCTTTGTCATCCTATAAAGGCAGCACATTTGGCAGTATTAATGGAGATCTTAATAAAATAACTACTTCAGACTGACAACTAATATTTCTTTGCTGAAATGCTACGTCTTGTAATGTATTAGAAGACTGGGGCTTCAGCATTTTTCCTGGGTAGTCTTAGTTTCAAGATGAATTGCAGTATCTTTACAAAGGATTATGGAGATATCATTGCTGTACCATCCCTTTGATCAAAATTCATTTGAAGTTGAAATATTTGGTTATCTACAATTCTGGAAGGGAGGGAACCAAACTCTTTCATGCCGTCCCCTTATAACTCTTCTCTGGATCACGTCTCATAAATGCCAACATACAAGATTGATTCAAATAGCCAAAAACTTACTGCCAGCAAGAATCCATCTGTTGATTGGATCCTGTCTGTTGCCTCAACTTTCAGACTTGGTTATCCAACTATGACTTGAATTAAGACCCAGTAAATCTCAATTTTCTAATCTGCCTCTCTATTTAATTAATGCCAACCACAGAGCTCTGGCAGGAGCAACCTCATGTTTCTTAAGAGCTCTTTCTGTGTAATATCTGACAGAAAAGCAAAGAACAATTGGCCTGTTTGTTAGAAGCCTTTGCTTACTTTGATCCAAGGACTTCTCATTGCCAACTGCATCCCCAGAAGCTTTGCCAGCCCTGCCAGGCGTCCTCTTGGGAGAAATGCAGCATTGTGTGCATTGGGGAAAATGCCAGCTTGGCAAAGGGCAGCTTTTAATCATTATTCCAGGGCATGTAAGCTTCTGAAAACATGTTCTTCACTTCCATTTTGGAAGTCAGGATTCTGATTGGAAAGAAAGCAGTTGGTTTCTTGAAAGGTTTTACCCTGGAAGGAGACCTTTGTTAACCTGGCATCAAACAGGGCACCCATGAAAAGACCATAGTTTAACCTCACCCCAGAAAAGAAAAGAAAAGAAAAAAAAGAAAAGAAAAGAAAAGAAAAGAAAAATCCTGACTGCATCTCTCTCTTCATCCCTCCCGGCCACCACAAACTCCCCCAGCTTGTTCTTCATCCTGAAAATTGTGGGAAGGGGAGCCACAGAGGGGGAGAAGAAAATCATATATACAAAGTTAGTATACAAAGATGGTTTAGAAACGGAGCTATCCGAGTTATAAGAAGGGGAATCTCCCGAGGGAAGGGGGTCCTAGCAATTTGGCATTTGGCAATTGCAATAGGATTAACTCTTGGGCTGTCATTTTCCTCCTTTATTTTCCCAGGTTTTTCTAGCTTCATGAGGTCTGGATGCTTCTGTTATCAGAATGACGGACCAAAAATATAAATGCAGGATCCATAAATGTGGTGTCTTTTTCAGATACGTCCATCAAGTAAGGTAAGGTCAAATGGTTCTTACCGAATTATTATTTTTTTAAATGTTGCAGTTTGTTGGATCATGATTCATTTCTGTTTCAAAAATATGTTCTTTGTTATCTGATGCAGTTCAGTATTTCTTCTTTCTGTGACTGCAATTACCATGCACCAGAAGATTAATCTGACTCCTGTTTGGTCATGAAGAAAACTGTATTTCTTTTCCCTCCAGAGGCTAAAAGAGAGTCAGTTTGCAATGGAATCTCAGAATGTTGTGTTTACTGGTAAATACAGGGAGATAAGAAAACTCTTGGGAAGAAGAAGAAGGAGAATGAAAAATATGAGGTTTTATTTCCTTTCTCCGGAAGGCAACTTAACCAGCTGCTAAAAGGCAAGAAAACATAGAAAATAGGATATTTGCAGGGGATTCCGGCAAAGGTGAATTAATTATGGCTTCCCAACCTGCTACTAGGACTGTATTCTTAAACCAGAAACAGAAAGGAATCATAAAATCATAGAGGATTTTGTAAAGCAAAGAACTAAGAGCTGATCATGATAAAGGAGTTTTCTTAACATATACCGTATCTTAAATTAGAGAAAGGTTGTAGTTTCTTTAAGATCCAGAAGATGACCATGGCTCACATCTTCTGAGACTTTGCTAAAGCCAATAGCAACCAACAACAATAACAACAACAACATGAGCTTCTTTACCAGCGATCAGGCCAGAGTCATTCTTAAAATAGGAAAGACTCTTGCAAGAATCCAGATTTTAAAAAACCTCCCTAGCAAAGGAGGGACCAGAATTTCTCTGGGGCATTGAACTGTTCTTCCTATTGAGAACTTTTCTCTAACATTCAGATGATATCTGGGTTCCGGTAACCTAAACCTGTTATTTTGTGCCTTGCCCTCTGCCATGATAAGAGTGTGCAATTCTTCACTGTCACCGCAGTTCAAGCATTTGAGGAATGCCATCATGTACCCAGCCAGCCAGGCTTTTATTAGCTAAACATTTCCGTCTCTTTCAACCTGCCTTGATAAGATGTTAATTCCTGGTCATTCTCATTTCCCTTCATCTAACTTGTTGCCAGTTTGTCTAAATTCTTCTTGAAGCATGGAGCCCATGACTGAGTTGAGTTGTGTCCTGTATTCTGGCCAAGGCAGAATAAAATGCAACTGTTGCTGCCTGTGAGTTGGAGTCTGCATTTCTTTTAATTCAGCCCCAAACTTGCCTTTATCTTTATCCAGTGATATTCACTGCTAAATCATAATCGATTCGTTATCAACCGTACCTTGTGGCATCAGCACAATCAGCTTGCAAGTCCATCTCATGATTTCTTGGAAATAGGAAAACGTATAATGGACTGCCATATTTAGAACCCCGAAGCTGCTACTGTGGATTAAACTGAAGTTTCTCTGGATCTGAATTTCATTTCCAGAAGAGGTCAAGCTCACAAACCATGATCACCAGTATACGAAGTCATGATATCTCTGGATATGGCAGTTCCATTCAACCATCAAGGATAATTCCTCCTTCTCTTCTCTTCTCTTCTCTTCTCTTCTCTTCTCTTCTCTTCTCTTCTCTTCCCTTCTTTCCCTTTCCTTTCCTTTCCCTTCCCTTCTTTCCCTTTCCTTCTCTTCTTTCCCTTTCCTTCCCTTCTTTCCCTTTCCTTTCCTTTCCTCCTTCCCCTTCCCTCAATCTTGCTAATCTTTTACAAAACCAGTTTTAATGGTTCTCACAGCAGCAGCAGCAGCAGCAGCATTTTATAGAATTTACAACAATATTTCTATTTTTAATTTAAGGCATGGATTTAATTCAGAATGCATATACTCAAGCCAAGAAATTGTCTCGCTTCCATTGTACAGATGCTTAATGAATTTCTTGAGTTTTCAACCCTGATCTTAATGAACGAGGCAGGGATTAGCTGGCCAAGTAAGGAACTGGATCAGGGTCACCCAGAGGCTACAATAATCTGAGAACCCGTGAAGTTTTGGAGATGCTGGTTTGTAGGGCAATGGATGACATTTTTTGCAATCTGCCTCTCAATATAAATGCAAAATAATCCACCTGCCAGTTTCCCAATACCAGCTCAGCTTATTCTGAGTAAACTGGAATAAATAAATAAAGTGTGGTTTGCCAAGTTGATTAGTAGTCAACAGACTGAAAAATTACTCATTTGATATTGCACAGCAACAGGTGCAACTCAAGCACACACACAGCTCCATGCAGAAGGCGGTTATCACCCTCCTCTGAGACTATAAATTAAAGGCTGAGCACATTCTTTGCATGTTGAAAGTCCAATATGTTATGTAGCAGATATTCTGCCTCCCCTTAGAGCATGAAATATGGCTAAGTAAAATGAAGAATGCTTTCATTGCTTGCATTAGCACACAAAGTTGCATGTGGGTTGGGGAGCTCTGATATTTGGAAGGATGCGTCTTTCTGCATTGTCTGATCCTGATCCTGAGTTTTTACAAAGAGTTTGCATGCTCTTTTGCTGCTATACTGCAAAGGTTGGGCATGGGTTGTATTTGACCAAACCCTTGAAGAGCAAGACAGAATTGATTTTGATTTCTCTGAAGAAGAGCCATTGGGGTATGAACCAAGCCCTCCCTACTTCTGTGCCTCCACAAAGCTCACCTTTGACTTGTTTCCTGGAGCTTGGGTGGACCATGCTGGGAAACAATGCAACAGCTCTGGGAGAATGTGGAAAGCTGGTGAGAAGAAAAGAGAAGAGTGATAGGATAGTCAACCATCAACAGGTCTGCCTTAAAACTAGATTGAACTTTGCTATCGGACCAAAGTTGGCTTTTTAATTCCACTGGCTTATTGCGGATCTTCAGCCTTTCTACATTTGTTTCCTTTTTGTTTAGATTTATTAGTTTGCTTGTCAAGTAATTCATTTTCTGTTTCAAAAAAACCCATCACAATCTTTACACATCAGCCACAACCTGAGGAATAACCACAGTCAGGAAGGGTCCTGGTTATTATTTCCCAAACACGTTTCATTTTTGCATATAAAGACCTTATTTTCTTTGCCTGGAATTCTGCACAGCCCTTGTTAATGTATCAAACATCACACTAAGGTTTCAAATCAAATCTACAGGTATAGAACCAGTTTTAATTGAATGTTTACCATGTTACATTTGTTGGAATCTATCTTCTCTTCAATATCTAGCCTATCACAAAGTTCATTCTTTCTCTGTTTTTTTCCCTTAGTTATTGGAAAATATTTTGGATGTTGGGTTTAACTGGACTGCTCATAAATCATCCATATCAGATTGGGTTATTTCTGGAATGATAAATTGGGTATTCTCCATACATTTGAGTTGGATAAGAACAGTCAAGTCAAGCTCAAATCCTTTCAATGTTTCTATGTACTTCTCTTGGCCAAAATACAGTTGTGGTTTCTCAATGGATTCTTCTGTGATGTTCTTTTTCAAATTCCCCATCTACTGAATGGCCCTAAAAGTCCTCGTGGTCTCCCATTCAAAGAACAGTTGTGCCCAATCATCCTGTTCAGCCTCTTCAAAATTAGCCAAATGTGAGAGTTTTATTCCTGTTGTTTCTAATTGCTATCACAGTGAGCATTTGTTGTGTTTTTAGCTATGGTTTTAGCTGAGGGATTCCATGACAGTATCAGAAGATTGAAAGAATAATCCTCATCTCTAAAACCTTCATTATCTAAACCACTTTGCAAAAGAGACCCATTAAGTGTCTGATTCATTTCTGCAAAGCGGGGAGGGGAGGTGTCCCGGGGAGCCTCCATGGGCAGGGGGATCAGAAGACTTAGAGCGGCTTGGGGCACCTTGAAGGGAGGATCTGCAGCTGAGGGAAGCCAGACTGCTTTGAAGGTCCCTCGGAGGTTCTTGCAGCCTTTTCTCTGCAATGAAGGCCCGGCTGATAACATCCCAGTTAATTGGCTCAGCTTTCATTTAAGTCTCACGGTATCACCAGCAGACTCAGAAGGGATGCTGACCACTGGAGTGTGGAAAGGCCCAACGCTCACACATCCAGCCACCTTCCCCAATTGCTGGATCTTTGGAATCCCCTTGGTTCTTTTGGACATGGAGCTCATGTCTCTTCCAGACATTTGACAGCTAAGTTAAGAATGGGAGAAAAAAACCCTTTCCCATCTGCCTGACTTTCATCACATATAAATTTATTCTGTCCGCCTTCCAGGTTACTTTCAGAGGTGAATGGTGGAGGGATGGACCGATTTCAACATTTCGTATGCTGCGCTTCACAATGCATTTTGATGCTGTTGCAAAGCCAAGAATCACCTTGCACAAAAATCAAGAGTTCTGTGAAGTCCAGCATAGAGCTGTGCTCTAATCAGCACTTCAATCCACCTGAGGCTGCACCGTCCTGTTTTCTTTCCAAATTCATCAAGATCAAACTCCTGAACCATCCCTGCATAAAGATGTTCAGAGAACTGATCCAGCCTGGAGATTCTTTCCAATTTCTTTCTACAGCCAACAAGCTACCCAATATATCTCTATCCAACACACCCAACTGTGCTTTGATATCCCACTGATGTTTCGTCTACGCAGGGTTTGGTTTTCATTTGCTCCAGAGCTAGGAAGCGTGAGGGTTCCTTGGGAAACGTTCGCTACTCTTACTGACAGGCTTCGAAATTCTTTGAAATTGCTACCAAAGCTGAGCCAAGCTCTCCACATTCCTTGTAATTTCTGCTTTAGGCAATCAAACAACGACTGTGGTGAGGATGTGTGTGTCTGGTGCAATTGGCAATTGCCCCAAACATGTGTAGGTATGTGCAAGTTCACACATGTGGTTTCAGCTCACAGGAAAACAAGGCTGCCAAAGTGCAGGAAGACCCTTCCTCAAAATTTCAGCCAACGGGCCAAGGCTGAGAGGGGGAGATGGTTGCATCCCAGGTAATAGGAAGATATGGATTTCCTTGGCAACAGGATAAAATGTTTTATTTGGCCAACTTTTTAAAAAAACCTTTTCCTTGCCTCAGTCTCCCATGGCAGTCTCTCTTAGTATCCAGTCCAAAATCCTGACCTAAAGTGAGACAAGGTACATTAGCATCCATTCAAATTCTCCAAAACAGATTATTTTTGCATTGTTCTTGCTGATATTTCTACAATAAGAACATGTATTCCAAACTTCAGAATCCTTCAGGGGTAATAATCATGTACAATGTAAAACAGAAAATGCACACGCACAAAATCTGTATGGGAGAAGATCTTAATAGGAAACAGGGAAGAGGTTGATGCTGAAGACTCTGCGTTTGGATCACTAGATTACGATAGCGATAAATAGCGATAGACTTATATACCACTTCATTTTGCTTTTACAGCCCTCTCTAGGCGGTTTACAGAGTCAGCCTTTCCCCCCAACCATTTGGGTCTTTTTACTGACCTCAGAAGGATGGAAGGCTGAGTCAACTTCAAGCTGGTCAGGATTGAACTGCTGGCAATTGGCAGAATTAGCCTGCAATGCCACATTCTAACCACTGTGCCACCAGGAAGGAGAATGAGAAAAGGAATGAGAGACTCAGTTCCTTCTGAGTAAGTGTGCACAGGACCACAGATATAAGCTGCAGTGTTGTGTTGCAGAAGGAAATCTTAGATTTTGCAATATGTAACCACTATAAACTCTGGAAGTAATTGTCTAGAAACCATCTGGATACTTTCCAAACCTTCCAATGCTTTCTTTTCTTTTCTTAATAGGATGTCTTATTTGTTTGTTTCTTCTGAAAGCTGGACCATAAAAGGTCATCAGGGAAACAGGGACCTTGTAATTTGCAACCAGAATATATAGAATGGAATAATAACAGAGTTGGAAGGGACCTTGGAGGTCTTCTAGTCCAACTCTCTGCTCCAGCAAGAAACCCTGTTACCACTTCAGACAAATGGCTGTCCAACCTCTTCTTGAAAACCTCCAGTGATGGAGCACCCACAACTTCTGGAGGCAAGTCGTTCCACTGATTAATTGCTCTAACAGTCAGGAAATTTCTCCTTAGTTCTAGGTTGCATTTCTCCTTGGTTAGTTTCCATCCATAGCTTCTTCTCCTGCCTTCAGGTGCTTTGGAGGATAGGCTGACCCCTGTCTTCTCTGTGACAGCCATGAAATATTGGATAAGTTTTGGTTGTCTAATTTTTGCATCTGCAACATGATCTACTGGATTTTTCAGACTTTCCAACTGTAAGTGCCCAAAGGGATAGAATCATCAAAATGCATTGAGTTTTGGAGATTGGTCCAAAACAATATGGAAGCAGATACAACTTTTATGACAAAAAGTTGGTGACTACCAGATAAAAGAAGGAAGAAGCAAAAACACTGCATGGTATCCAGATAGTTAGACTCATGTTCCAAAATGTTTCCACATGTTGAATACTCCTGAATGCATGGACAATTGAACACCATCTCATAGCTCTTCTGAGGAGACCTCAGTAACTTTTTTCATCCTGTCCCTCCATTGTATTTATTGTCCTCTCATTCTACGTTCTTCAGTCTTATCAAGCAGAACAGTTTTTCAAGTCCATACATCCAAGTATATTTGTTGATAATCTGATGAGTTGTCAGCCTTCATATGGTCCATAACTGATTGACTTGTTCCTCGTGCAGTCCATAACTGTCTCCACATCCAAAATTCAAAGGCATCTATTCTCTTTTGCTTATGATATGAGAGAGAGTGTGAGAGAGAGAGAAGTATGAAGAGAAGGGGTACTGATACTTGATATTCCTGTTTGATTTGCAAAGTCAGCAATCAGATAGTTCCTATGTGGGCCCTCTTCTGATCCATTGTTCAGCTAACCATCTCAACTTATCGCTCTTTGGAGGGAGAGCTAGGATTACATTTCTTTATCTTCCTGATTGCTCACCATACCAAGCCATGAACTGGATGGGTTTTAGTTTTTGCCAGTTGGACTCCATGGCTATGGTATGGCTACTTTGCTGAAGGTAAATAACCTTCGGGGCCTTAAGACACAATGGCCTTTGTTTTCTTTCCAGCAAGTCCTCATTCGCAAGTAATACTATCCCTCGTGTTTTTCTAAACAGCCAAGCTATAAATCAACAGGCCTGTCAGCTCTGCTTGGCAAGGAGGAGCCATTTTATTGCCTGGGGTTTGCCAAAACCTGGAGAAATCAATATAATTTTGCTTAGATAAATGACATTGCACTATAGCTAATAAAAGAATCAAAGGGCATCTGACATTCTGTTACAATGAGCAGACTGTGCTTCGCTAAAAAAAAGAAGAAGGAAGAATTGATGGTGGTGTGTTCAGATAGTTTTCAGCTGAGAGAATATTCTGCAACCGGATTGCCAGAATGGATGGTCTTAACAAACTTTACATGTATCCAGGATAACTTCCTTTAATCAGTTTGGTGGGAGCCCATGTGGGTCATGTGGAAGGAGATATGTGCCAACTCTTTAATTCTATAGAAGCCAGAATTATTCCTTTTATAAACAGTTATATAGACCTGGATACTGTGCAGATATAGATGGGAATGCATGATTCCATTGTTTGCATTTCAAATAAAAGGAAGGAAAAGAGAAGGATAACACAGTCACTAACCTTTCTGGAAAATTCTGCTATAGTTATTGCTCTACGGCAGTGGTGGGATTCAAAAGGTTTTACTACCGGTTCTCTGGGCGTGGCTTGGTGGGTGCGGCAGGGGAAGGATACTGTAAAATCTCCATTCCCACCCAACTCCAGGGGAAGGTTACTGCAAAATCCCCATTTCCTCCTGATCAGCTGGGACTCAGAAAGCAGAGAATAAATGGGGGTGGGGCCAGTCAGGGGTGGTATTTACAGGTTCTCCGAACTTCTCAAAATTTCCGCTACCGGTTCTCCATAACTGGTAAGAACCTGCTGAAACCCACCTCTGCTATGGGCACTTATACTTATCCTCTAAACCAGTGTTTCTCAACCTTGGCCACTGGAAGATATGTGGACTTCAACTCCCAGAATTCCCCAGCTGGCTCTGCTCTCAGTGCCCAAGGTTGAGAAACACTGCTCTAAACATTACAGATATTAATAATAATACGAAGGACATATCTCAAGGTAAGAATCTCAGATTCATATTTAGGACTACCCATTTTTATCAAATCTCCAAACTGAATATTCCCACCATCTACTTGATATGATACATTTCACATAACCATTATTAGTCAGGGAAGCAACAGGGTATGGGGGGAATAATTCTGATTTATCCATGTTATTGCTTAAAATGTAATGATAACCCTAATGTTTGCCAGTAAATTGTAATAAAATCTTGTGCTACTATAAGATTTCAAGATCAATATCCTATAAAAGCAGTTATTGATTAAATTAAATCGTTCCCATAAAGAGCTAAGAGAATCAAGCCTCACAATTTGCCATTGTGGTAATGGTCAATAATTTTGGCCTTTGGGGAACAGTTCCATTTTAGCATTACCTTAAATCAACTTTCCAAATGACCCTTTGTACAGTAATAGCTAAGCTAAGAATTAATTGATCGATTGCATTTACTGTGTTTCTGTAGGGATTCCAGCTTTGTGTTGGTTTTACGCAGAAAAAACGTCTCCAAAGGCATTGAAAGGCTCTAGCGGTTAAAAAATAAATAAAAACAATGAAGAGCAATGGGAGAAAGGTTTTGGTGCAAAGTGGTCCTGCCCTCCAAGTCACTGCATTGTGATGTCACAGGACTGGAGTCTTCAGGAGACTGATGGTATCTCCCATTCACTGTTGTCATGATTTTCTGGGGTTCAATTTTTCATCTCTAGTCAGTTATGACTCAAAGGTGTTATCCAAAAATGGCAAAGCATGCTTTGGATGTACCCTTCCCCAATCTTTCTGGTATCTTCCAGCCCACACCACTTTTTCCCAGTGTCTACTTCTCCATCCACACACCCCCTCCCCATCTTCTTGGTATATTCTCACTGCCCCCATTCACCTCCTGATCTTCGATTCCTAATGAGCCACTTTCCATCTTCAAAAAAACCCAAAACTATAAGCTAAATAATAACCACTGGCATGGCAATATTCATAGCTAAACTGCTTTTCTTTTAATTAAGAAACCACAAAAGCACATAATCACACATAATGCCAAGCCATAATAAGGTTAGTATATTGTATTCAGCCAAAAGTAAACTAACCATACTGGCTATTATCTAGGATAGAGGTGTCAAACTTGATTTCATTGAGGACCACATCAGGGTTGTGTTTAACCTTGGGGTCGGGGTGGACATGGCTAGGGTAGGTGTGGTCAGCTTGATGTCACTTGTGTCAGAGGCCTCTGTGGTAGCCCGAGCACTCTGCCAGTGAAAACGGGCTCACAGGCTCCATTTTCTGCCAGCAAAAGCGGACCTCAGGGGGCTATATGTGGCCCCCCAGGCTCTGTTTTCATCCACAATGGCCTTCTACCAGGGGTGAAATCCAGCAGGGTCTGACAGGTTCTGGAGAACTGGTAGCGGAAAGTTTGAGCAGTTCGGGGAACTGGCAGATACCACCTCTGGCTGGCCCCAGAGTGGGGTGGGAATGGAAATTTTGCAATATCCTTCCCCCAGGAGTGGGGAGGGAATGGAGGTTTTGTAGTATCCTTCCCCTGCCACGCCCACCAAGCCACACTACACCCACCAAGCCATGCCCACAGAACCGGTAGTAAAACAAATTGGATTTCACTACTGCGTGGAACTGATAAGAATGTAATCCCTGAATTTGGGAGAGAGGTTAATTTTGCAAAGATGGCTTTTTTTTTGCCCCTCCCAAAAGCAAGAGTCACGAATCTTCCAGGCAAAGCAAAAAGCTTTATTAAGGTGAGTGGGGTGTCAAGTCTTTTTATAGGGTGCAGAAAGAAATGATACATTTCTTTCTTTATTAAATGTACGGTATATGCTGTCCATCTCACTCTCCGATGACTCTGGGGTGCTTTATAACATTGTAAAAGCAGAAACAAAAACCTTAAAAAACCCTGAAATATTAAAAATAATAGAAATCAAATACATTAGATTCGTTCATTATATGTGAAGCTTCTGAAAGCCACAAACTGAACCATCGGAGACATGAATTAGATGGGAGAGTTGGACAGTAGAAAACATTGATCTTTGATAACATTGCACAATTGGCAAATTTATGGATTATGTCACCCCAGGGGTGGGTTCCATTTACCTTTACTACCGGTTCTCTTCATGTACGCACTTTGCGCATTTGACACGCGTGCTCGCTTCGTTCGTATGCGCGTGTGCCAAACGCGCTCCGCGCATGCGCAGTAACTAATCTACCTGAAAAAAACACTCAAAGCAAGCGCTCTGTGCATGCGCAGAGCAGAAAAATAGAGAAAAACTGAGAAAAAAAGTAAGTAGGGGCACGCGGGTGGGCCCAGCTCCCGGCTGTGAAGAACCGCTTCGGTGACGTCACACTGTCACCGCTACCGGATCACAGAAACCGGGCCGAACCGGGAGCAACCCACCACTGTGTCACCCCTTTTCTAGTTGAGCCTGTATCTTTCTTAATACTTACAAAATATATTGACGGACTTGCAGAATATGCTCCCTTTTATTTAATTGTTGAAAAGACAAGTTTTTGCATACCAAAAGAAGAAACAGCTTTTTTTTTGGCTAAAAAGAAAACATGGTTTCCTGAAATTCAAAAAAAGGCAGGGATGTCAAGCTAAAATGCTAATATCTCCTGTATTAAAAAGCCAATAATGCAGTCTAAAATTCCAGGTAACAAGATCTTAGGCCAAACAAAATCAAGGGTGGTTATATTGAAAAGTATTCCCTCAGCTGTAGCCCTCACTCCTTTATCCTTTATTTAGAGCCGAGGTGGCACAGTGGTTAGATTGCAGCAGTGGTGAAATCCAAATTTTTTTACTACAGGTTCTGTGGGTGTGGCTTGGTGGGCATGGTGTGGCTTGGTGGGTGTGGTAGGGGAAGGATATTGCAAAATCTCCATTCCCATCCCACTTCAGGGGAAGGATATTTCAAATCTCCATTCCCACCTCACTCTGGGGCCAGCCAGAGGTGGTATTTGCCGTTCTCCGAACTGCTCAAAATTTCCGCTACTGGTTCTCCAGAACCTGTCAGAACCTGCTGGATTTCACCTCTGGAGTGCAGTACTGCAGGCTACTTCAGCTGACTCCTAGCTGCAGTTCAGCAGATCAAATCTCACCGGCTCCAGGTTGACTCAGCCTTCCATCCTTCCGAGGTGGGAAAAATGAGGACCCAGATTGTTGGGGGCAATATGCTAACTCTGTAAACTGCTTAGAGAGGGCTGTAAAAGCACTATGAAGTGGTATATAAGTGTAAGTGCTAAGTGCTATAACATATAAAGAACAATTGCTGAAATTGGGTATCTCTAGTTTAATGGAAAAAAGGACATGATAGCAGTGTTCCAGTATCTCAGGGGCTGCCACAAAGAAGATGGAGTCAAACTATTCTTCGAAGGACATGTGGGCAGGACAAGAAGCAATGGATGGAAACCTAATCAAGGAGAGAAGCAATCTAGAACTAAGAAGAAATTTCCTGACAAAACAATTAATCAGAGGATTATTGCCTCCAGAAGTTGTGGGTGCTCCAACACTGGAAATTTTTAAGAAGAGATTGGACAACCATCTACCTGATTAGGGGGTTGGAATAGAGATTCTCCAAGGTCCCTTCCAACTCTGTTATTTTATTATTTAATTTTATTTATGGGATTTATATGCCTCCCTTCTCCCGAAGGAGTCAGGATGGCTAACAGAAGACAAATACAATACCACAATATAAAACAGCAAATTAAAAACAAATTAAGAATCAAATTTAAAAATATTAAAAAACAGTTAAAAATTATTAAAATACCCTACGTCGGATCAACCAATTTGATGAAATAGCCATGTCTTTAGGTCGCGATGGAAGGACTGGAGATCGGGAGCTGTCCGAAGCTCAGTGGCCAACCCATTCTAGAGGGTTGGTGCGCCCACTGAGAATGCCCTCTGGGGGCTGCCTGCCAACATTGTCTGGCCGACGGCACCCTGAGGAGGCCAATTCTGTGGGAACGCATGGGACGGTGTGAGGAAGTTGCTGGCAGAAGGTGATCCTGCAAGTACCCCGGGCCTAAGCCATTTAGGGCTTTATAGGTAAGTACCAGCACCTTGAAGTGGACCTGGAGGACCACCAGCAACCAGTGCAGCTTGGGCAGGAGAGGTGTCACATGGGAGTAATGGGGAGCTCCTGTAACAACCTGCGCAGCTGCATTCTGAACCAGCTGGAGCCTCCGGGTGTACCTCAAGGGTAGCCCCATGTAGAGGGCATTGCAGTAGTCTAACCGGGAGGTAACAAGGGCATGAGTGACCATGCAAAGAGCGTCCCGGTCTAGGAAAGGGCGCAACTGGTGCACCAGGCGTACCTGTGCAAAATCCCCCCTGGTCATGGCCGCCAGATGGTCCTTTAAGGACAGCCGTGAATCCAGGAGGATACCCAAGTTGCATGCCCTTTCAGAGAGATCAAGTAGCTCCGCCCCCATCAAAAGTGATGGGACTTCTAGAGCACGGGATGCTGGCATCCACAGCCACTCTGTCTTGGAAGGGTTGAGTCTGAGTCTGTTCCTTCCCATCCAGGCCCGCACCGCTTCCAGGTAACTGGACATCACAGAAAGGCATCCCTGGGGTGGTCCGGAGTGGAGATGTAAAGCTGAGTATCATCAACATACTGATGATACCTCACTCCAAAACCATGACTGATCTCACCCAGTGGCTTCATATAGATGTTAAAGAGCAGGGGGGAGAGAACCGACCCCTGAGGCACCCCACATGTGAGGGACCTTGGGAGGATCTCTGTCCCCCCGCCCATACAAACTGCAAGTGACCCAAAACAGTGCCTCCTACCCTCAATCCCCCGAGTCACTGCAGTAAGATACCATGGTTGATGGTATCGAAAGCCACTGAGAGGTCAAGTAGGACCAGAATGGAGGAATATCTTCCATCCCGGGCCCGCCAGAGATCATTCACCAGGGCGACCAATGCCGTTTCCATGCTGTGACCATGCCTGAACCCCAATTGGTGCGGGTCTAGATAGTCTGTTTCCTCCAGGAATTGTGGGAGCTGCTGTGCCACCACAGACTCAACAACCTTTGCTATAAAGCGAAGGTTGGCAACGGGACAGTAGTTGTTAAGGGAGTCTGGATCAAGGGCAGGCTTCTTGAGGAGGGCTCGAACCACCACCTCCTTAAGTGTGGCGGGGAGGACCCCCTCCCTCAAAGAAGCATGGAGAGAAGCTCAAGAAGCTTTGAGTCCCTCAAAGAAGAACTGCCTGGATCCAGTCTCCAGTCACCTCCCAAGCTGCCGAAACAAGCCAGGAGGGACATGGGTCCAATAAACACATGGAGGCACCCAGCCTACCCACAATTAAATGAATCTCTGCAGTTAAGTTAGTAACATGGTTGTCAAGTGAATCTTGCTTTCCCACTGATTTTGCTTGTCAGAACGTCACAAAACAGAATCACATGATCCTGGGACTCAGAGTTGTAATAAATATGAGTCAGTTGCCAAACATCTGAATTTTGATCAAATGACCATGGGGATGCTGCAATGATCATAAGTGTGAAAAATGCTCATAAGTCACTTTCTTCAGTGCCGTTGTAACTTCAAAACATCATTAAATGAATTGTTGAAATTGAGGACTACCAGTATGCCCTTTATTTATTGCCTACATCAGAGGTCAGCAATCTGTGGCTCTGGAGCCGCATGTGGCTCTTTTACCCTCTGCTGTGGCTCCCTGTCACTCAAAATATGCATCACAACCGCCAATGTGCGACACCCATGGGCACGTGATTTATTGAGCTTTTCAACCCCCGGTAGATAAATCCAAGAAAAAAAAGTTTCATAAGAAAACAGAATGTTTAATTCAACTACATATGCTAGTTTTGTGGCCGCTCAAGGAATAGTCAAGCATGGGAAAGGTTTTGTGGCTCCCGGTGTTTTCTTTTCTGTGGGAAACGGGTCCAAATGGCTCTTTGAGTGTTTAAGTTTGCAGACCCCTGGCCTACCTAAACTAAGTTTTGGAGAATGCAATCCTCTTTAGGTAAAAGTAAGTTCCTTTCAGCAATGTCACTTACATCCAAGAAATTATGTATTGGAATTATTGTAAATATTGGGGAATCCTCATTTTGTTCATGTCCTTCTAATTCCACCATTAGTAGTAAAAGTGAACATATTAGATGCTTTAAAATTACACTCAAATGATTCTTCAATTATGGTACATCTAACTTATTTGTGGCAGTCAGATAAGACTTATGACCTAACTATTCCTCTTCTCAATTCCCATAGTTCAAATAGGTTGTCTCAGATTATATTCAGATACCAGAATATTATGGCTTTCCATCTTCCGTCTTTGAATTCTTATTTTATGGCTTCCTATTTTTGAATACAATGCATTGGTAATATTCCAGTTTTATACAACATTTGAGCTAAAGAGGCAGTGAGGAGGTTATAATGATTTTGTGGTGTCTTGTCATGTTCCCATCGGAGCCTGAATCTGCTCTGAGCTGGAGGGAGACCATGGGGCAGCTTCATAGGCTTTGGAAGAATGTGGGGAGGAGGCAGGCCAGGGCACCTCAGGAGTAGGACAGCTTGCTAGAAGGGAGGAACAGGGGCAGGATGACCGAGAGAGGGCAAGCAGTGGAAATGATGAGTGACTGAGCTCAGGCAATGAGCAAGGACCACCCCCTCCTGATCCACAAGCATGGAGGAGGACGCAGGAACAGCGTAGGTTAACCTGACAACTCAGGAGAAGAACACCACCCCCTTTTCACAAGGCAAATGTGGGGGGACTGAGATTTAAGGAGACACTGTGAGGAGGGTCATTTGTCGGGAACAAATGCTGAATGCATGGAGTTTTGTGTTGCAGTTGCTGACATTTGGAGTTTCCTGGACCTCTTGCTTTATTTCTTGCTTCCTAGATTAATTGCCTTGTTCCTTTGCTTCCTGAAACCATTGCCTTGTTCCTTTGCTTCCTGAAACCATTGCCTTGTTTCTTTGCTTCCCGGACTCATTGACTTATTCCCTTGCCCCGTTGGATTTCTTGCTTTGCACCCATTGTGCTCACAGCATTTTGCTGGACTACTTGCAGCCAGAGGCTGCTGGAGGTGTGTGTGTGTGTGTGAGAGAGAGAGAGAGAGAGAGAGAGAGAAAGAGAGAGAGAGAGAAATAGAAAGAGAGAGATCACTTGTGTGCAAGTCCCAGATCACTTGTGTGCAAGTCCCAGAACACTTGTGTGCTCTGGGACTTGCCATAAATATGGGATGTTTGGGGAAAGTTGGAGCAATAAAGGGTGGTTTGAACTATCAGCTGACTGTGTTGCCTCTGTGCCTTGCCCTGGGTCATCACACGTCCTTTTAGATATCTCTTTAATTCAAATAAGGATTGTGGCTACTGTGCAATCCCAAGAAAATGTGTGGTTTTTTTAGGAGTCACCAACAAGTGCAGTAAACATTGCCACATCATCTTAGAAGTAGGGTTCCCCCCCCCAATTTTCATCCCAAAAGGTAGACTTCATTATTTCGTGTAGATATATTTAAATTAGTAGCTGTTATTACTGTAAGGTTTTTAGAATTAAATATAAACCAGCTCTGAAGACTTAATCACACTGCAACAACATGGAACAGAACAGAGGTTTAAAAGCCTTATATGACCATTCATCCATGTTGTTGGTAGCTGTGAAGTCATGTCTGACCCATCGAGACCCCATGGACAATGTTCCTCCAGGCCTTCCTGTCCTCTACCATCCTCTGGAGTCCATTTAAGCTC
>JANHFM010003922.1:39454-52565 GCA_032468115.1 Grayia smithii
CCACTGGAAGATGTGTGGACTTCAACTCCCAGAATTCTCCAGCCAGCTTTGAAGTCCACACATCTTCCAGTGGCCAAGGCTGAGAAACACTGCTCTAGACTCTACCTAAAGCCAGGAAGGATGAAACGGAGTGACGATTTGGGTGGGCACAGGTGGGAAGAAGGAAAAACATCTTTGAGGAGGGGGAGGGGGAAACGAAGCAGCTCCATGCTGAAGATACTAAAAAATGGGGGAGCTTTAAAAAAAAAAAGTTGTGTAAAGTACTGGAAATAATCACCCTTGACCGCAGTGGGATTTATTTCTGAATAAAGGGAAATTGCATCGGTCTAGGAAGCTGGATTATTAAGCCCATTTACTAGTGGGTTAAGAAAATTGGGATTGGACAGAAATGCGGACTGAGCACTAAGGTTTTTAAAAGCTGTTTTGCTAATATTTCTTTTCAAACTGTGCTTGTTCAAGATTACCATTGGAATATGAGGGCTGTCGCAAAGTAAGTTTGTTTGTTTGTTTGTTTGTTTATTTATATTATGAAGGAAAGGATAGCTTGGGTACACCAAACGTTCCTCCATCTGAGCTCTGGTGCCTTTGTGAGATGAATGAGCCCCTTGTCTTCTTCTAGGAACTCAAGTTCCCCCATCCTTTTGTCCTCTGAAGGAGCTTGTGTAAGAAAGAGTAAGTGGAGAAATCCTCATTGGGCCAAAGTCACCCAGAGAGATCTGGAGCAAGTCTTCTCCATCCTGGTCTAGCCCGCTTACCACTAGGCCATGCTACCTCTCACTGGACAGCTGAATGGGAATTATATATATATTATGTCCATTATATCTGGAGAAGGCTCACACTGGAAAGACTATTGCAATTAACAATTAATCTTTCCAGTCTGTTTTTCTTCTTTATATTACACTGGACATTTTTAAGAAGATGTTGGCTAACCCTTTGTCTGAAGTGGTGCAGGGTTTCCTGCCTAAGCAGGGGGGTTGGACTAGACGACCTCCAAGGCCCCTTCCAACTCTGTTATTCTATTTGATTTGATTCATGATAATATACAATGTTATATGACTGTGTATCTCAAAAGAAAAAGTTCAGCCTCCTTACATGCACTTCTAAAACAACCTTGAGTGGAGGACAGAAAGGAAAACGGGCCCTAAAGCCAAGATAGTCACTGCAACAATGAGATCAAAGCCCCATCTTGTGCATCTTGAAGCATGGAGGACACCATGGCAGTCATCGTCTTGGCCTATTGGGCCATATTCTCAGAGCCGCCTGCTGTGGCACAGGAGATGCGGTTTGGAAAGCAAAGGCTTTAGGGACGTAGATTCCTTGGCCTTTAAGTGAGAAATCCAAAGGGTGCAACTTCTTTGCTTGAATGGTGCCATTATTGGCTCCGCTTGGCCATTCTGGTGAGGTTCTCCCACTTCAAAAGCCATTCTCAGCTCTTGGCCTCTGGGCAGGGAAAGTCCTTGAAGTCTCTCACATCTCCTGGGGAAGGGAGGATTTGGGCTGATTCATTAAGACAATAAAGGTTGCATCAGGGCCAGGAGCCGCCACTGAGAGGCCACTTTGGAAAAGTCTTTTCGTTGTATTTATGCCACTTGCTTAATCTAGAAACTGCAGCTCCAGAATCGGCTACATTTTATTAGCAGTAGCCTTCAGTTACACTGTCCCTCTCATCCTTTTCTTTTTTTAAAATATGTGTGGCTCACGCGTGTTGCGCAAACCCTGCCTCCCGGTCTGGTCAGTTTGTGGTTTAGTGTGTGGTGTGTAAAAAATATCCTGGAAGTCACAAGGGCCAAAATCACTTCCAAAACTTGGTTGTGGTGCAGAGCAGAGCTTTACGTTATGCGTGCAAATCCAAGGAAGAGTGAGGGGTTCTTTGATTCTGTCATCAGGCTGAGGGTCTTTAATGCCTTGGTCAGTTTTTAGCACATCCTTCTTTCTTCAAGAAGTGGGCAGGCAGCTTGCTGGTTTAATCAGCAAACACCCTTCCCAGCTTGTTTGTCTTCTGAGGTGGCTGGGAAGATGCCTGGCAGAGATTCCTTAAAGGCAGCCCTTTAATAACAATAATAAGCCAGACCTGAGTCCTGGCTTCATGCAGGGATGCAGATCAGCCCTGGATTTCCATGGAGAGAAATTACGACAATCTGCCCAACCGTCACATATGGCAGCAAAAACCCCTTTTTATAGTGTTTGCAATTCTCTGATTAAAAGAATCTGAATGTAGAGCTAAACATACTATGCATAGTGCAGACACAATGTGGGGGAATTTATGTTTGAAAGTGTGTCTGCCAAGAAAATGTAGGCTAACCAACCAAGTACATGCATCATAGACATTTTTCCCCACTTAACCTAAAATTCAGAATGACAAAAAATAAAATAAAGCATGCAGCATTTCCTGGGAGGCCAATCTGGTCTGTGTTTGCGTTTCAGCTTTTCAGGTATTAATCCAACATTTGAAAGTGATCTTAAACTTGTAAACTCCTGTCCAACCTCATTTTATTCTACGTTTGCCTGTCTGCGGCATTACCACTTCTACAGGGACATGATTACCCCTCTTTCATTTAAATTTCCTGGGCTCTCTGATGAATTTTATTTGTGTTATTTGTTAAACAATTGAGATAAATTTATTCCTCTAAAAGTGGCAACATTCTGCAACATTCTGTGTAAGATTTGCCCGCAAATGGTTGCCAATAGTTCTTGTTGTTAGGGGATAGTTTTGTGTTGTTTGTTTTATTGAATGGATTTTCATTTGATCAACAAAGTTTCTGTCTGTCAATTTGTCATACCTGCTTTACACTGCAACTTCAATCTGTGACCAAAATCTTAGTTAATTGTTCCTGATTAAAGATGCTTTAGAAAGAAAGGATAACTCATTGCTAGCTATTTAAAACTTTTCCATGTTGCACTTACTTCCTATTTTGTTTTTTCTCTCTCTCTCTCTCCATCTTATCATCTATTTCTCTCTCTCTCCATTTATACATTTCTGTCTGTCTATTTATCATCCATCTATCTACTGTAAATTATATGGATTAAACTCTCTGTGCACACAAAATGTTGGGGCTCCTTCCTCCCCTGGTTTTAGCAAAAACATTGGACCACCTTCTGTCTTCAGAGATTTTTCTTTTGGTTGGAGATGATTGAAGAATTTAATCTTTACAAAGAACCTGACATGCGTCTTTTCAGACTCATATGCAGATTTGAACACAACCATCCTCCGGTTCCTCTGCTTTTCTGGCTGTCACAATCCAGTTTATTTATAATTGAAAGGTTTCTGAGTGCATGTTAAACCTCACTCTTTTTAGACAAAGTACCCATGGATTTGAAGCATTGAATGGAAAACTATAAACTGGTATTGGAAAAACATGCAAAAAGTTACATGGATAAAACATTTCATTTCTTCTAATAAAGGAATGTTCAAGGTCGATTAAAATTTAATTTTGATGATAAATTTGGGCTAAGGAAGAAATCCATTAACAGAATATTTTTTTTCCTCATCCTAGTCTCTTTTTTTTGTAACATTCTGATATCTTATTTTGTGTGTCTCTGTGTGTGTGTGTGACTGCAAGTACCTTTTACATTCCCTCTGAATTTCTGTGCAGGTAACATTTGGAAACACCTTTTATCAATGTTGTTCAGGCATAAACAGGGAAACAGAGATTATACTGTGAAACCAGAGTTTGCACTCTCATCTAGGTTTACAGCTGTTTATAGTATGAAAGTAGGGATGTCTCTGTTCCCAGAACCTGGTTTAGCTTGACAATGCTCAGGTTTTGTTCCAGTCTGACTGGTTGGTTGGCTGAATTGTGTGGATTTAGGGGGATTTAGTTGTGCAATCAAGACAGGTATGGCTTTTCTTTTATCTTTCCTACCTGTAGATCGATTGCATTGTGAATTAACAAAGCAACCAGGGTCCCTTGAAATAGAAGAGCTGAAGGATGTCCATTTTTGCCTAGTCTGGCAAGAGGTTGAAGAAGAGACTCATAGGGTTGGTTGGTTGGTTGGTTGGTTGGAAGGGATGTTGGTGATCTTCAAGTCCAAACCCTGCATAGATCCTCAGACCACCTCAGGCAAATGGACATCTCACCTTTGCTGGAAAATCCTCCCTTGATGAAGACCCATGACTTCAGGAGACAAGCTCTTCCACTGCTCAGTGAAGTGTTTCTCAACCTCGACTACGGTAAGATGAGTGGCTTTCAACTGCCAAAGCAAAGCTGGCTGGGGAATGCTGGGAGTTGAAGTCCAGGCACCTTAAAGTAGTCAAGGTTGAGAAACACTGGCCAGTGGCTCTCGGAGAGAGGAAAAGTTGAGCTTGGATCTCCCTCAGTAAATGCTTCCACCCACTGCTTCTTGTCCTGCCCTGGACCATTATGGAGAAGGAATCCATCCACCCTCCTCTTCCATGTGACAGCTCTTCAACATCAAAAGACTTCTATCAGGACTCTCCTCAGCCCCTTCTTCTTTAGTCAAAGCATAGCTGGTTCCTTTAACCATTCTTCCTAGGACTTTAGCCTCCAGGAGCCTTGCCATCCTTGTCATTCGAAGCAAAGCAACCCTTCTACACTCTCAAGGCACCTTCTGTTTCCAAAAATGGATCCACCTCCTTTCAATTCCCAACCTTCCCTCAACTCCCCACCATTCTGGATGCTATTTTGGAGGCACAAAAGCCCTTACATTTCACAGGCTGGCATTTCTGGATCCAGAGCTATGCAGTAATTGAGCCACACAATTCTGCTGCTCTACAAACTTTTCCTTTGTGGATTTGATGCTTTCCACCTGCAGGAAGTCTTTTTTGCATCAACTAGAGTGCTGAGCAAAGCACATTTGCTCCTCTGAAAAATGCCTCTTTTGTCAAAATGCATCTCTTCAAGTGCACTAAGAGTGCATCCTAAAATAATCTTAAAAACTCCCTTGCAACAATCCATGCTGTGGGTATTTGGCGGGCAAATTCCCCTTCAAGAAATCTGAATTTGAGTTTCAAATGCCGAATTCCAGAGCTAAAGAAGCATCCAAGCCTATATTCTGTATTTCTAGGTTTTAAAATCACAAGCAGTAGAACGGTTTCCCAGTCTCTTGGTAAATACAGGCGCATGAGTTCAGGAAGCAGCTGTTTTGCCAAAACTGACCAGGATTTTAGAAGATTTATTTATCATTCACTGAGGGTGGAGGAGAATGGAGGGGTTGTGATTTATTCTGAAGCAGGGGAATTGTTGGGATTTCTTTGGATATTTTAAGTCCACTCTTCTGTTGTTGTTTCAGACTGTGCAAACTGTATATTGATTGCATCATGTAAAGAAAAGGAAAGGGGGGAAAAAAAGGTTGTAGTCAAAAGGATATAAGCAATATGGTTTTACTCTGTCCCTGAGTAACATTCCTCAACCATGAGCACAAACTCGTGCTGATAAATGTATATACATGAATTGAGAAGAGGCCACTCTGTGGAATGGAAACTTTTCATGCTTTTCACTACTTTACGCTCCCACATACCTCGCTTTTTATTTGTATCCGTCGATGACTGATGGCAAAAGACGGTAAAAAAAAAAAAAGCAAAATTGAATTTGACTGAGTGGGATTTCCTGGTGACAGAGCTCCAGAGAAGCGCTTGGTCACTGCTGTTTCATTGTTTTTAACTTCCAGTCCGCAGCCTTGACCTTCTCTGTTGGCCTTCCACCCAAGCCAGGAACAAATTCTGATCCCTTTTCAGGGTAGCCCACGGTGGGCTGCCATCTGCCTTAAGGAGCCCACAGCAACTCTGGAGGGACTGAACCTGAAGAAATAGTGAGCATTCCCTTGAAACTGAGCTCAAATTCCTGGCAAATTCAGGAGTTGTGGATTTCTTTGAAGATTTTTGTCCCTATTCCCCAGTGTAGCCTATAGCATTGGGATTTCCTCTTGGTCTCCTTTGCCAATCATGCCTTCTTTATCTTCCTGAGATCATCCCAGGTCAGGCTGGCCACCTTCTGTGGAGTAATCTGCTTGTTTGAAAGGCAGGGGTGGGTAGCTGAGGTTATCTCTGCTGGAAAGCACAAGCTGTGCTTGCAATGTCACATTCACACATGGGAGGTATGGCTGGTCCTGCCAATAGGGGAACATTCTTTCTTTTCCTCATGTCGCATGTTCTGAATTCGTGACCCAGCTCTAAAGCAAGACCTGTCTGAGTTCAGGTCGCAATGAAGCTGCATCTGATGGAATAGCTCATGAGGTTGCCAACTTGTTTGCTTGTTTTAATTCAGGGCCAGTTTTTTTTAAAGCACTCTGAGATTTAATTTTAGTTTTCCTGGCTTGTCTGGGTTGATTTTCAGTAATTTTTGGGTACCCCTTTCCCCAAATGCAAAGAATTTGAATTTAGGACATTTTCTTTGCTAAGCCAAGGAGAGACAGCTGAGTTCTAGTTTAAGAAGACAGAGAGAACCATTGGGGGGAGGAGGAGGATTGAAGATTGATGAGGATGATGATAATGATGATGATGATGTCATAAGCAGGTGTCTTTCTCATCTGGGCCATGTAACTATACTAATGGAGACTTTGTTGGATCTGTTTTGATTCAGTTTAATCTCTCTCAGAAAACACCCCAAGAAAATCAGAACCATTTGTATCTCAGTGAGTGGACTTTCATCTCCCGGCGAATAACACATGGGAGAGGAGGAATGAAGGACCAGAAAAAGGAAGGAAAGTAGAAAAGAAAAGCCGCCAGAAAAATCAGCTGCAATGCTGCCTGTGGCTTTGAGAGGGAACAAGGCATGGTCTGTGGGAGTTTTTTGGCACGTGAACAATGAACAATGGAAATAGCTTTGTTAACACTCTTCCTAGGATTAATATGCCTGTTTTATGTTATCCTCCATCCTTTCTGCCAGGAAAGGTTCACAAAACCTTTGCTGAAATCTTTATCTACTGGGGCCTCCTGTTGCTTAGAGGCTGTCATCATTACTACTATTGCGACTATTGTAATAAAGTGAAATAAAGAATAATAAAGGTTCCCCTGGAAACCCAAAGGGGGTTACTGAAAAGTTAATTTTAAACAGAACAGCGTTATTGTATGCTCACGTTGATCAAATTTAAACAGCCATCCTAAATTTACCTCCTGCAAATTGGAATATGTATATATATGTGTATGTTGCTTCACTTTTGAACAACTTTTGTGCACGTTTCCTGAAGTTGGTTGCAGAACAATTTGCTCATTGATGGAGAGCTTATAATGTAGAACATTGTGTTCAGTTTGGGATGAACTGGATTTTCAGAAATTTTACAGCATATTCATACAAATCCTCACCATGACTCACAGCATATAATGTGCACCTTCAAAGGAATTTGAATGCATTGCATTTTTTAAAATAACAATGTGTTGTGTGAAAAAGATAAACTTCTTAAGTTTTTTTCTTACTGATTTAATTTATGTGGTTTCCCATCTTGTATAAGCAAGTCTGGGTGGCTATTACAGTTCAAAACATCGATACCTTAGTAAACTTTTTAAAAAACTAGGAGTTTGATTCTTGATGGTTGAATCCATGCAGTTTTCCTATTAATACTCTGGAAATAGTTTCCTATTGTCTTTTAATGGGAGCTTATTTAATTTTTGATCATTTGTTTCCTTTCCTAATCAACAGCCTTAAAATTCCAACGTAGTTCTCTAATGCAATGCTAACCTGGACTGGCAGTGTTTTAATTTCTAAGGCGTGCAAAATTTTGTGACAGCTGTCTGTTCTGACCTTCCAGCCCCCCCAAATCCCCATTCAGTTTCACTGGAAATGTTCTGTGGTTGGAACTGGCAGTTCTGACTTCGATTGAAAGAGGAGGTCAAGATGTCTCACTTGCAGGTTTGATGTCTTCTGGAAGGACATCAGAACCTTTTGCTGAAGCCGGAACAACTTGTTCTCAGGTTGGGACGGTTTGACCACAAAATGTTTGGCACCACTGTAGCATGGCTTGGATGTGACCTCCCCACACAGCTGGCCAGAGAGACACGCCTAAAATAAGAGTCAAGAATGGAAGCAATGGGCAGTGACAATTGCACTCAAGACAACTCAAGAGCGGTTGTGGGCAAGAGGGAGCTGGCTGTCATGAAGCCATGGAAATTCTTGAATAGGCAGTGCACAGGTACAACAGGATCCAGAGACACACTGAACAAATTGGGGGGCTTGTGATCTTTGCAACTGTGGTGACCTGCAGACAACCAGATGTAAATATACCTCCTCCCCTTTCGTCCAAATCACCGTATACTTGAAAACTTCATGGCAGTGCGACAGAACACAATTAATGTTGCTAGTTTCTGGGCAAGATCGGTTTAATTTGTCCATATTTTAATCTTCTATTTTATATTTTAAATTGTAGGTCGTATAGAAATGCCTTACTTTAATTGTGATGCTTCTGATACAAATGAACAGTTAATCCCCAGCTCTGTTATGCCACATCCTAGAACCCTGGAATGGTTTCTGGAGCGCTTCTTTCTCAATCCTTTACGTGTAATTAGCGTAGAGTCACTGCGGATAGCGAGAAGGATGGCATATATATTAAATAAATAAATAAATAAACTTGGGATTTGCTTCAGTTTGATCTTTGGAATGAATTAACCTGTGCCTTTTTTCTGAACTGTGCCTCGGTTGCTCATTTTGTAACGATAGGCCAGCCTACAACCCCAGCAGGAAGCAACAGATTGCTGACTCTGTTTCACAAGCTTAACATAGTTAATGGAGTTCATGGTTGTTTTTTAGATGGCTTTGTTAAGATGGTTAGAATGGATGGGAAGTTTCATTATAGGAAGGAAGGAAAGGAAGGAAGGAAGGAAGGAAGGAAAGGAAGGAAGGAAGGAAGGAAGGAAGGAAGGAAGGAAGGAAGGAAGGAAGGAAGGAAGGGGTGAATCCTTAATAACTAAAATTATAAATATTATAAAAAGATGAGAATTTAATATGGTAATTCATGGTGAAGGTTGGGATGAACAAGCAACTTAGATTTGGGAAAAGATTAGAGAAAAAGGAAGGATTAATAACCCATTTCAAAATATGCTCAAACTTGGAGCTCAGGTGTTGCTGTCAGAGAAGACAGAGCCATCCTCGATCAGAACAGAAGATATTGTGGGTTGATCAATTGGCTAAACCTTTCTCAATTCCATTAGATTGTCAGGATAAAGAAGCCTTAGGGATAAAATCTATAAACTTCAATCCATCTTTTCTGAGGGTTTTTTTTCCTGCTTTGGTGGAGGATTGTACATTTGAGTGCTTTTGTGTTTTCTAAGTGTTTTGACCAAACTCTTGGCTCAAGAGAGAAAAGAATAATGAAAAAAATGGTTTTAAAATGCCTATTCCTATGTGGTGAATTCATACACAATGGCCCCTCTCCCGCTCCCTGTTCTCTGCATTTAAGAATGCAGATTATGAAGATCTGGGTGGAATTGTGGGTGAAGACATCTGAAAGCAATCTAGAAAGAGGCAGATTCTTTATAACCAGGATTTTGGGGGCCAAGTGGGATTAAGAAATGCAGGCTGGCCAGCCCTCAATCGGTTACCCTGCATGCATTTGAAATATTTAAATCTTTTCCACGCTTCTGTTACCCTTCACTTTATTTAGCGCTACTGTTTCCGTGCTGCATAAAATCCTGTTTGCTCTTTTATTTGTTCCCATTTATTTTGCAGCCCTCACACACTGGCCTCGCTCCTTTCCCTCCTTCTCCATCTGAAAGCCAGGTCAGGTTATAGATTGCCTGCGTTCAGAAGAATCTGCGTAGTTCACTAACTTCCATACCTAACTGGATTGGGAAGCGTTTCTCCCTCTAGAATCCAAAGAGATGAATTTACTGGATCTTTGCAATGCAGATCATAGGGTGATTGGACCTGAGCTTGGAAGGTCTGAGCTTCAATCACCCTGCAGAGACTTGGAAGAAAAGAAAATCAAAAAACCAAAGCAAGGGATTTATGCAAAGACACATTTTTACCAACCTCTATGATACATTCGTAAGCTTTTTAATACTTAGCTTTTTGGTGCAACACACGAAGCATACCAGTATGTAAAAACTGGACATTACTATCTACTTTTGGAGTACAGTATGTACTTGCTACTGGGATAGTCATCGTGCAGCTCTAGATGTTCTGAAGGAGTAGAAAAAGAAGGAGGAACATGGGTTGAAAAATAGTTTCCTTAATGAGGGAATGCTCTACAAAACTCATTTTCTGAAACAATCCCTCTATCAAAGTGTGGGAGAGCAGTTCTTTTCTCTGATGTTCTCCGTCTTTGCAACTTTCCTTTTATATTTGACCTTGGCTTTTTCCCTTGCTTGGTTTCTGCTCATTAGCAATGTTATCAAGACAGCGATGCTCAGCACCAATGGATTCCGGGAAGGACACCCCTCTTTTTTTTTTTGTGCTGCTGTTGACAAAATAAAAAGGATGGACATTTATGTGAATTGCCCGGTTTTCTCCATATCTGGGAGGTCCATGTGCACAGCAGCTGCAGGGACCGGATCCTTTGGAAAGTCTGGGTCGTGAAGAAGAAGGCTTCATCATAACAGTGCAGGGGACCATGGATGACCTGGTAGAGAGGAGTCATTGAATCCCTCTAAAGGAATGGAAGCTCATTGGCCCAACCTGCCAACAGTGGGTGATGCCATTATTTGCTTTCTCAGAGAAATTGTTGGATCCTGGAAATAATGTTATTTTGTTATTTTTAGTATTTTTGCCCTGCAAACTATTTTTATGGGTAACATGTTGTCTTGGTTACAGTGGTAATCCCCAAACCATCTTCTAAAACCACTAATTCCCCCAATGTTTTTATACTTGCTCTTCTACTTATCCTACCATATGGAGTTACCATATGTATGAGTAGACTTTCTATTTCCTCCCTCCCTCCCTCCTTTCCTTCCCCCCCTCTCTTTCTTGATGTGCAAGTAACTACCAACTTACCATTTAACTATCTGAAGCAGCATGTTATCCATCACTTACAAGCCAGGGAGAAAGATTTAATTAACCCATGGAACAGAAGTTGCCTTCGGAAGTTGTGGGAGCTTCATCACTTGAGATTTTCAAGAAGAAACTGGACTGTCATTTGGCAGAAATGGTCTAGGGTCTCCTGCTTGAGCGGGGGGGTTGGGCTAGATGACCTATAAGGTCCCTTCCAACTCTGTTAATCTGTTATCTGTTATTTAATGTAGATTAAAGTCTGCATTCACTAAAGATTCTCTGTTTATAATGCTGAAGAAGGCATTTCCAGTAAAAATTGTAAAATTCATTTGTTGCTACATTGGGCTGCCATTGAGTGTTACACATTTTTGGATCTAGCTAAAGACATAGCACTGGGTAGTTTTGTATTGTTGTGTTTGGGTTTGTTACTGGTTTGTTGAGAATTATGCATACTTTAAAACAGCTTTTATTGTAATATTTCAGAACTGAAAGTATTATGAAATCAATGCCTCTCTTTGAGATTACTTAAACAAACCCTAAGCAACCCAAAAAGTCCTACAAAGAAATGAAATGTCACCCTTTCCTTCTTATGCATGAGGTCGCTAACAATTGGTGGGAAGTTGACTTATTGGCCTGTCACACTTCTGGTGTCTTGTAAGTGCCCAGGTGTAGATTTGACCATTCAGATCAACTTAGCTTAGTAGCAGATTGGAGACGAGCGCAGCTTCTGCAGACCATGGACAATATGTTTCTAATAAGTTGCTTCTCTTAGCCACACAAAAAAGACAAAAGGAAACATTCGTGTCCTAATTGCAAGGCCTTCAAGATTTGGTTCTCCCCCCAGGCTTTGAGGCCAGGAGGTTAATCAAGCTCTGACGGATGACCTTATTTACTAGAAGCTGGAATTGCTGTTGGCAACCTCGGACATTTATTGTTTGGCTTGTTTTAATTATTTAAAAGTTGTATCCTATCCAGGAACACTGCTGTGAAATGAGAGGCAATGTATACACACGGATATGCACATAACTGTCTTGGAAGTTGGAGCTTATTAGCAATTGAATCATTGTGGCTGGGCTATCTCTGCTCAGCAATGCCTTTAACTCAAGGAACCAGCCAGGGCACGAACAACACAACGCTTGCCATGGAAACTGTTTGTGTCTCCACTGATGCTCCACTGATGTTAAGCAGGCCTCTAGGCTATGCACCTTCTCCTTCAAAGAGAGTGCATCTCCCTTGATCTTCATCTAGCCTCCAACTACACCTAGAGACTGATTTAGAACTTGCATAACTTCCCCTGGCAAAGGTGATTAAAACAAAAAAAAAATATGAGTTGGGGGTCAACAGTGTTACTGATTTAATTGTATTCAGATCGTCTAATGATCGGGAGTTTCATATACTTTAGATAGTGAAGAGCTGGAATTCTGCAGAGGACCACCTGCCCATGAATAAGAGGCTACATCCAAAGTTGTCAATGAGATGGACATTTCAGGCAGGAAGTGTTCCATTTAATACCATTCCTCTTAACTTCCTACTTGTTGAACTATTCCAGAATTTAGAATTGTGAAGTGAAGGGTTTCATCTTAGTTACTCTTGAGTTTTCCAATTGCCCTGTAAGTGTAGAAGACGAGGTCTCCAGTGCCAGGTGAATTGGGCTGCTCTTTTTTTCCTCCATTGTTGGATTGAACTGTTGAAGTTTTTGTCTGAACAGGTCTTACATTTTAGTCTGAATGAAGGAAGTTGAGCCCTTGAAATAGCTGTAGACAAACAAAGGATATGGATTGGTGACCTGGGGGCTTGGATGTTTCAATTGAAGATTATTTGGTGACCATGGGATGGAATGAGAAACTTCCCAAAGTTAAGCAGTATTTAGATATATTATTATTATTATTTGGATATTGAAAACCTCTTTTCCAGAATTGTTTGGTGTCTTCATTCTGATGTTTTACGTTTGGGTGACTGTATGAGTTTCTTCCCCTCCTTCCTACAATTTGTTATCCATAGGGTTGGTCAATTAGAGAGGTTCTGTTTGAACTGTCTTCTCTGATACAGTAACACTTCGATATTCTTGGAAAGAATCCTTTTTTAATAAAAAGGGAGCTACTACTTGATAATAATTTCTGCAGTCTGAGCAATGGGTGCCACTAAACCAGACACCTATTTTTATGTATTAGTATTTTTTTTTATTAAAAATGTTTTACAAAATGTTTACAATATAATTCCCCCCATTCCCCCTC
>JANHFM010003922.1:68236-78986 GCA_032468115.1 Grayia smithii
GTGCTCAAAAAAAAAAGTTGTAAGCCGCCCTGAGTCTCCGGAGAAGGGCGGGGTATAAATGGAATTAAAAAAAAAAAAAGTTTGGAGAAGTGATGCCAGAAGGACTCAGCCTAAGTGGATAATAAGTATGTTTTGTGATGCTTTTTCTCCCGGTTTTAGATGCTAAATATGGATGTCCATGTTTCTAACTGTCTTCTGCGTTTCCTCTCTGTTAATTATCCCTTCCACCGTCCTGCATCCCAGCCTTTCTTCAGTGACATCAGTGGCTTATGCAGCAGCTGAACTAAGAATAACCTTTGAGAACTGACCCCTCTCAGTTTCGTGACAGTGTAAACAGTTATGAACTTGCCCGGATTTTGCTTTTCTGGAATTGCAAGAGGGTCTCTGTTGGAAGCGGGAGGGAGGGAAGGGGAAGCAAATATTTTTCCACAAGATACGGCACCATAATTCTCCAGTGGACTTGGCTGAGTCCCAGGAGATGAGATAGGAGGGAGAAAGAGAAGGAGGCGGTGGGGACAGTGGAACAGCTGGCTTGAACCTAGCAGGGTGGCTTCTCTCCTTCTTCTCCCAAGGCTTTGTTTCCTTTCACCAGGAATGTCTGGCTACACCTGACCCACTGCTTTCCTGTACATCTTGGCAAAGATGGCCAGGAAGCAACTTGTATGATGTGATATGATGCATAGAATTTCCCATCCTACTGAAGGGGAGAACCGAGAAATAGGAAACACAATAGTAACGTGGCAAGTTGGATTCTGTACCAAGATGGCAGTGGCCAGGAGCAACTTTCTGAGCTGATGCAGAAAGAACATTCTTAGTGGTGCTTTTTTGATGATGTTTTGATGTTAGATGTCCATTTTAAGTCTTGAGATATTATAGAACCTAGAAAACTGAAGTTTTCTACTGCTGATACTGTATTGCTGAGTATTGTAAGAGGTGGTAGTTTAGGAGGGTTTCTCTAAAATCTACCATTATTTTTACAGTTTTGAGTGTGTTTAGTTCAAGATTACATTAAATCTAAAGCTTAATTTTTAATTTTGTTTCTGGAATGCGGCTCTTGGATGCCCTGAAGATGCAAGCACACCCTTCAGACTGGGAGATGAATGTGCAGTCCCATTCAAATGTTAGCTTAACTCCATCATGATCTGTTTCCTCCAGATTAGCTTCTCCTTAACATGACGAAGTCTCCTTCCTTTTTGGATTGATTCATAAAATTAGTTAAGAGCCCAGCTTTGAATTTAATTATCCTGACTCACAGTATCTTTTAAGCATCTCTGCCATTTTTTTTTCTGGCAGCTGATGAATTGTAGGGTGATCGGTTTTCAGATAAACCTGAAATCCAGGCTGTCCTTCTTAAAAAAGTGCGTGAGAGAAAGAGAATATGAATTAGGCAGGCCTATGGGGCAAATCCTCCATTACAGTCCTTTCTAAGATTGCACTGTAAGGACCAGCAGGCAGCATTCAATGAAATTTGCCAGGGGCATAAAAAGTTTTATTTCTTCTTTTATAGCACAGCCCCAAAGCGTCCATTCAGATTAACTTTTGCATATTTTCCCCAAGGGCTCAATGTGCTGATTGCTTTAGCAATGAAGCTAGAAATCTAAGAGAGTTGTAAAAGATGGGGAACAGAGATTGAAATGACTGTTACGAATTAAAACCCGTTTGTCTCATTTCCAGTTAAGAGAGATAACAAAGACGGGATCAGATCCCTGATTGGCTTCCCACTTCAGGCCAGCAGAGGCTGGATTTGACAGCGTTTACCAAATGTGGTGGCATTTAGCCATTTTCTGCTTTATTTGTTCTTTTGCACAGTCGGGAGTCAAGTGGTGGCGTTTGGCTCTTGGGCTGCTCATTGTCTTCTGTCCTTGGGACACTCGACTCAGAGCGTATGAGGAGACCCAAATGGCAGGCTCCAAGTGATTTCTCTGTTTCTTGGCGGAGGCCTCTGAAAACGGCTGTTGTGCTTTGGAACGAACTCGTCTTTCAATAAACTCTTCTGTCCTCTCTATGCAGTAGACCCACACAAAAGCAGATCTTTCTTCCAAGCATCGATGGCCACACAGTCAGCCTTGGCACCATGTGCTGAAGGTCAGACCCGATGCACTATATCATGCAAGGCGTCGAGCCAGGGTTTGTACAGGCACATGGTTTCTGGCATGTGCTGCAGAAGACCCTCTGAAGGACCAGAGAAACAGTTGCAGCAGAATAACAGAATAACAGGGCTGGAAGGGACCTTGGAGATCTTCTAGTCCACCCCATCCTCATGTGGGAGCCCCTGTATCATTTCAGACAAATGGTTGTTCAGGCTCTTCTTAAAAACCCTCCAGTGTTGGAGCAGCTATAAGTTCTGGAGACCAGCCGTTCCACTGGTTAATTGCCCTCACTCTCAGGACATTTCTCCTTAGTTCTAGATAGCAAAGCCCCCCCAGTTGCTCCGATCTGGGAAGGTTTACCCCACAGAGCTACTTTGCTTGGGTGATTGGAGTGGATCTCTCTCCAGTCACCAGTGGAAGCTTTGTGGAAAAATGGAATGAGAGCGTAAGTCCTCGAAACATCTGTGTGTTTCTATCTTTTATTTGTTCAGTCTCTCTCCTGCCTTCCTTCCAGAAGCTCAAGGCAGATTAGATGCAGTCTCCCTTCATTTTATCTCAACAACAACTCCAGCGAGGCAGGACAAGAAGCAACGGGTGGAAAGTAATCAAGAAGAGAAGCAACCTAGAACTAAGGAGAAATTCCCTGACAGTGAGAACAATTAACCAGTGGAACAGCTTGCCACCAGAAGTTGTGGGTGCTCCAACAATGAAGGTTTTAAAAAAGAGATTGGACAAACATTTGTCTGGAATGGTATAGGGTCTCCTGCCTAAGCAGGGGGTTGGACTAGAAGACCTCCAAGGTTCCTTCCAACTCTGGTACTCAGTTATTCTGAGAGGTAAGTTGGCCTGAGAAATTGGGACTGGCTTAAGAGTCTCCAAGTGAACTTCCTGTGTTGAGAGTAGAGTTAAACATGGTCCTTATCAGATGCTTTACCCACCAGGCCGTTCAGACTGTCTGCAGCTGCAATATCTCTACCCCCCCAATATCCTCCATGCTACTTTCTTGAGTAGTGCTGTGATTACTAGGTAAAATCAGACCATCCTTAAACCTGTTGTTCCCTAGTCTTCTTTCCAACCCAATAGAGTAGGAGTCATTTTCCATTTGGAGGGCAGTCAACCCACCTTCACTGAACAGCCTTCTCTTCAAGAACCCCCGGGGGCATGAAACAATATGCCGCCTGCAAGAATGACGTTCTGTACTCTCTAGGAAGAAAACCTGGTTCTAGAGAATGTGGAGAAGGAGGAGGGATCCTCAATAAAAAGAGGCTTTCTGGATCAATGCTCACCTCCCCACCTCTGCTGCTGTGAGTTTGCAGGTAGAGAAGGGAGCGGGCCCAGCTGAGTAATGGGTGGAAGAAACCCTCAGGGGCTCTGGCTCCTGCGTGGAACTGGGGGTGGACCTGCATGGAGCTTTCAGCTGTTGAAAGGGTGGAGCGTAAGGAAGACTCCCCGATGCATATTGCTTGACCATGTGCAGCCTCTATCTCAGAACATGCCACAGCCACACCAGCAGTTAACCGGCCTTTGTGAATCTCGATCAGTGTTTTTGGATCTCAGCAGTTTTAAAGTTCGTGGGACTTCATCTCTGCTTCCGCCGAGTCATTGGCTACAAGATGGATGGCAAATAAATTCAATAAACAAATAAATACTTTCATAAATGAATGAATGAATGAATAAGTACATCTCCCAGAATTCCCCAGCCACATGCGTAACACTTAACACTTCCTGAAAATTTACTTTAAGGTACATAAAGTGGTCTAAATTATCTTTCTTCCCGCAATGTTTGATGACATTAATAAATCGGTGTAAGTAGAGAAGTAGCAACAGTTAATTTGGTTCTTCACTTTTATTTTAAGATTAGGCGAAACGGGGGTCTTTTCCGTGCCTCGGATCAATGGCTAAGCATTTAGACAATTTCCATGTTCTTTTTTCTTTTTTTTTCTTTTTTTTTTAAAAGTACATTTTTAACTGCTTGAGTAACAAGATGACTTTGCTTTGCTTGGCAGTAGCAGAAGTAAGATAAGCCGGGTTATAAGAAGGGAACCTGCGCAAACGCACAGCCCAAGGTCGCCTTTGTAATGACAACTGCTTCAGATTGGACACATTTTCATTCACAATGTTTATAAGCTAATTATTTGGACTGGCTGCATTCTGGGAACGGGGCTTATTGTTCTGTCACCAACAATTTGAAGGCACAAAAGAGCATTTCATCGTCTCGGTAATAATAATGATAAGAGCCACAATATTTTTAAAAGGCCTGTTTGTGCAGCTGGGCCTTCGGTCAAACTTTATTTGAAAATATGATGTACAATTATGTCTTCAAAGTTCTCATGGGGCTGCGTTGTGCCTTTCGCAATTACGCTGATGGCTAAGCTGGTCCTAGGACAGAGAAAGAGGCATTTCAAGGAAGTGTATTTATTTATCCAATGCACAGGGCTTCCCACATGTCAAGCAACTCCTTACACAGTGCATGATTTTCTCTTTTGGGAGAAGTCTAAAGCCCTTAGAATCGGTTCTGTTTGGCTTCAGTCAAAAGGCTCATTATTGCGATTGTAGCGAAAACAGGGAGCCCAAAAACGCTGCTCTCTGCCTGGCAAGGGCTTTTCAGTTAGAGGGCTTCAGGTGTGATTCTGGAGACACGCATCCAGCCCTTCCCTTAAAACTCTGGTGTCTTCCAGCGGATGAAGCTTGGAAGCAACTTTCTGGAATCCAATATGAAGCTCTGCCCAAGCTGCAATACAGGATCTCTGAAGTACTTTGGGCAAATCGAAGGAGCTCCAGGGAAGGGTAGCATCCATTTTCCCAGGCAATCTTTTCTTTTACTAGCAGGGAATTCTTCCTGCTGTCTAATCTCTGATTCTGCTTCCCATTGTTTCTGGTCCTGCTCGCTGGGCCAACAGAGAGCAAGTCCCTTCTTTCTCCTCCCTTCTCTTCTGCAGGCCAAGATTTGCCCCTTCCTTCAGCCATTTCTTCAAGGATTCGGTTTTCAGATCTTCTTCTGAACTTCCTACAGTTTATTGGTGGTCATTTTAGGCTGCAGTGCCCAGAATTGGGCATAATAATATGAACAGGGCAGAGAAGAGAATGGGACAATTTGTTCCAATTATGTATTTTGTTGTTGTTGTTAGTTGCGAAGTCGTCTCTGACCCATCGTGACCCCATGGACAACATTCCTCCAGGCCTTTCTGTCCTCCACCATCCTCAATTACAGTATATTATGCTTCTATTGATATACTGAAAAAATGATGTTTCCCTTTTAGTAGTTTCCCTACACAATTGGCTGATGTTCAGCTTTTCAAACT
This sequence comes from Grayia smithii, assembly GCA_032468115.1. Taxonomy (NCBI): domain Eukaryota; kingdom Metazoa; phylum Chordata; class Lepidosauria; order Squamata; family Grayiidae; genus Grayia; species Grayia smithii. The sequence continues at coordinate 73,629 of JANHFM010003922.1, forward strand.
CTGTTCATATGTCAAGCTCCTTTCGATACTTGGACAAGTCCACTTGTCTTAAAGTTGCCAAAGTTGAAAAATATTGGTCTAAATCACTGGTGTCAAACTCGTGGCATCACATTGCCATCACGTGATGTATCACCATGTTTTTTTCCTTCGTGGAGCTGGACTGGGTGTGGGCTGTGCATGATGGATCCGGCCCGTGGGCTACCACTTTGACACCTCTGGCTTAGATGTTTCTTGTAGTCTCCTTCAAGTCCACAGTTCTCTACTTTTTGGTTCAAAGTGTTCTATCATAATAGCCAAACTGACTATCTGGCCAAGGATTTCTGTAGCTGGAAGTGGAAAGTTCCATATCTTATACCAGACCTGCGAACACTTTTTCCCAAGGTAGAAAATTCCAAATGCTTATAGAGATGACTATAACCTCAGTTTTGATAAATGTGGAGCTTATGAAAAAAAAAAAAAAGTCCTGTTGTGCTAACCTTCCTCTGTCCTGTGTTCTCTAGGAAGAGATCTTGGCTAACTCAACTGAGTTATCTTAACCAAGATCCTTCTGGCTGCCTATATTTTATAGAAGACACCTGTGATCCATGTTTATACATTCTCGGTTCCAAGGATTTTCTTCATTCTCTCACAGACTTGCTGCTTTCAAACAGCTGCATCCCATTCCTGGGCTCGGCGGAAGGGCTGGATTTTCGGACCCTGCTGCTTGATGAAGAAAGGGGTCATCTCCTGCTCGGCGCTAAGGACCACATATATCTGCTCAGCTTAGTCGACTTAAACAAAAATGGAAAGAAGGTCAGTTGTTCATTGTGTGTCCGTGTCTACAGAATCAATAGGTCTGCCTCTTAATCGATCTGCTTTCTCCCCCTGATTTCGTAAAAAGCTCGGATCATCTGTCCGGCGTCATCCTGTGGGTTTAATAATCTAACCACCCATGGTTACGTAGCTTGCTTTTAATAAACTGAGTTTGTCAGCCTGCGGACCTCTTGGAGTAGGAAAGCAATATAATAGCATAAATATCAGCTGGACATTTGCCCTCGATCGTAACTTCGTTCTCTGCCTTTCCCCGGGTATTCTGACAGCTCCATGCCAAGAGGCTCAGTCTTCCTGCAGAAACACTCATATTTCACTTCACTTCAAGAGGAAGGACGAATAGGTTCTTATGGTTAGAAGTCATTGAAAACACACTGGGGGCCTTAGAGTTAATAGGGGAGGAATGCTCCCCTATTTGATTTAGCTTACTTCTTCTTTTGTCCCAGAACTGTTTCTAGTTCCTTTCTAGAACTAGTTCTTTGCTTGGGTGTTTTTTTAAAAAAAATAGCACAAAAACGCACAAAAATTGAAAGTTTATTGCTAGAGTCTTCATTTGTTCTGGTGAAAATGGCTTTGGCTTTGCTGTCAGGAGTTCCAAGGATGTTAGATGGGAAGCAGATGCGCTGAGCGATAACCCCTTCCTATAAAATGTTAATATGCATTTGGTATAATTCAAAGTGACTTTACTATAATCAAATGCTTGTTTGAGATTTCATGGAAGGATAGGTATTGATACATTTCAGAAGAAAAACACGAGAACTTTTTTCTTTTCTTTTTCTGGCTATTCCAAATTGCGTATTTCAGAGAGGGAAATGTGTGCACTCAAATCACCTTCGGATTAGACTTTCAAAGAAACTCATTTAAGATGCAATCACCCATTTTGGAGCACAATCATTTCTTTCTTGGTCTGCTTCGGATGGTTTCTTACGGTTTATGAGTGTGCAATTCTCAGCGAACATGTTTTTTGACATATTTTGCAACAGTTTTATTACATGGATATCAGTAGCCTTCCCTCTCCCTATTGTAGCAGAGGGAGCAATGTCTCAAAAAACAAGGCAAAATCATAGAGACATTGGACTGTGGAGTCCTTGATGCTCTCTGAGCCTGGTTCTTTGCTTGCAGACATTTCATTACCCAAATAGGTAACATAATCAATGACTCTTCTCTTGAGGCATTAGATCCAGCCATGTTGGCTGGGAGTTGATAAATCAACTTATCTTAAAGTTGCCAAGGTTGGGAAACATGGCATTAGACTGTAATGAAGTGAGGTAGGTCCACCTCAAGGAAGCACTTCATACCATGGCTCTTTTCTGTAGCCAAGGAACCAAGTGTCCCACCTCAGCAAATCAGTCTGGGTGGACTGGCACCAGGGGTGAAATCCAGCAGGTTCTTACAGGTACTGGAGAATTGGTAGTGGAAATTTTGAGCAGTTCAGAGAACCAGTAGCGAAAATTTTGAATTTTGAATAGAACCAGCAAATACCACCTCTGGCTGGCCCCAGAGTAGTGTGGGAATGGAGATTTTGCAATGTCCTTCCCCTGCCATGCTCACCAAGCCATGCCCACCAAGCCACACCATGCCCACCAGGCCACGCCCACAGAAACGGTAGTAAAAAAAATTGGATTTCACCACTGACTGGAATCGCTTCAGACAGATGCTGCAAGACACATGTCAGCCTTCTTCTCCTAGAGCAGTGTTTCTCAACCTTGGCTGCTGGAAGATGTGTGGACTTCAACTCCCAGAATTCCCCAGCCAGCAGAGCTTGAAGTCCACCCATCTTCCAGTGGCCAAGGTTGAGAAACCCTGTTCTTAGAACATTAAGCCCAGGGATTCTTGCTGGGTTCCCTAAAGACTTATGGACTTCGAAATTTATTTATTTTTTTCTTCTTATTCCGTGTTGTTTTCTGCTGGAAAACGGCTGGGTCTCTGTACCCCTCTCGCCTGCCAGGCTAACTTCATCATCAGCAAGCCGCTAATTAAATTCCATATTTACGATTGGAGAATAAAATCATTGGACCCATCTAGAATAAATTTTTATGACTTCGCACTCAGCCCGTTCTCTCAGCAAGCGGAAACAATGCTCGACTATAAGACTTTATGGGAAAGATTAAATGACATTAAAAAAGAAGGACCAGGGGAGGACATGATAGCAGTCTTGCAATATTTCAGGGGCTGCCAGAAAGAAGAGGGAGTCAAGCTATTCTCCAAAGCATCTGTGGATAAAGGAAGAACCAAAGGATGGAAGTCAATCAAGGAGAGAAGCAACTTAGAACTAAGGAGAAATGTCCTGAAAGGAGAACAATTAACCAGTGGAACAGCTTGCCACTAGAAGTTGTAGGTGTTCCATCACTGGAGGTTTTTAAGAAGAGACTGGATAGCCACTTGTCTGGAATGCTATAGGGTCTCCTGCTTGAGCAGAGGGTTGGACCAGAAGACTGTTACTCCAAGGTCCCTTTTTCTGATACTGATTCTGACACGAGAAATGACAGGTCCAAAATCTCAGCCTGCTTCTGTGCAGTCTTCTTCTATTTTCCCCAGTTCTGGAAAGCAACAATCAAACGAGCGTATTCTTTCCTACAGTACAGGTTGTCCTCATTTAATGACCGCAGTTGGGACGGGTGTTAAGTGAAGTGGTCACTAAGTGATTTGACCTCAGCTTTCCTTTGCTTAAACAGATCTATTGTAGGCTTAAGTCACACAGGGATTTTTTCATCACTATCATCCCTGCAAAGAGTCACTAAATGAGGCAAGCACTAAACGAGGACTATGCCGTCACGCCTAAGAGCTCAATATTGTCAGCCATGCCATCTCCTTGGAATCGAAGCCTATTGTTATTCCAAATTTTAAAAAAAACATGCAATTGGGTTGCAATTGCACAACACTCAGCTTTACGGAGAACCTTTTGTCACCGGAAAGAAAGAGTCAGGTTTCTAGTCCTCATGACGATGGAGAGCTGCAAGAAGATCTGAGTGATATCCAGCAAATATCTGACAGTACGAAGCAGACTTGGGGAGATCATCAATCGAGGAAGGGGTCTCTTGCTAATGTCTGATGCACTTCCTCTTTCTTCGCGATGAACAAGCGGAGAGTGAAATATGCAAATAATAAACAAAACATTGAATGGAGGGTACATTTCCCTTTTTTGGGTTTGAGTAAAGGTTTGATAGGTCTAGTACCATCTACAAATCTTCAAAACATTGAAAGCAGAGTTGATAATAGTAACAAGATCCTTTATTATTACAATTTACATACGTAAAGTGTGCTAAAAATAGGCTCTTTACCCCAACATCTGAAATAGTTACATATAGTCAGACAGAAATGAGAGCAGTGGTGGGTTGCTCCCCGTTCAGGCCGGTTTGTGCGATCCAGTAGCAGTGATGCTGTGACGTCACCGAACCGGTTCTCTGCGACTGGGAGCTGGGCCCATCCATGGGCCCGTACTTACCGTTCTTGGGGCTCCGCACGCTCTGCACATGTGCAGAAAGCTTTTTTTGAGGGTTTCCCCCCCAAAAAAGCTACTGCGCATGCGCAGAGCGCCCATTTGGAACCGGTAGTACCCGTAGTACCATTAAGAACCAGTAGTAAAGGTAAGTAGAACCCACCCCTGAATGAGAGCAATTGTAAAACTCATAAAGAAGTGCTTTTCAAAAAGTGAAAAAAGAATATGTTTTTTTTAAATTCTGGTCTGGTATATCATGTTAGAGAAATTATCTTGAATATGTAAAGGCATTTCAAATGAAATGTTAATAAAAATAAGGGACATTTTATCATGCTTGGTGGATATGTAAAAAGTTTTTAAAAATTGATTCAGATACATTCTTTGATACTGAAGATTTTAAGGACTAATATTCAACTGAAGCCAGAATGTTTCCTTATAAGACTAATGGATAAACAGAAAAAACCATGGAAGAGTATTTAAACACGTGATCACTAATTGTGTGCATAATTAGAAAGATCCAGCATGGAAAAATGGTTGGTAAAATTGTCAGATCTTGCTGAGATGGAGAAACTAACTTCTTTGATTACAAAAAAAATATATTTATTGGTGACTAGAAACTTCTTATGGACTTTTTGAATAAAAATGAAAAAAATGAATTTATGGTTTTCCTGATTAGATAGGGTATATTGTAGAAAGAAAAGTATTACCATATTTTTTGGAGTATAAGATGCACCTTTTTCCTCCCTAAAAAGGAGTGAAAAGTCAGGTGCGTCTTATACATCAAATGTAGCCTCACCTGGTCCCCACCCTTTAGCCTTAATTTACCTCGTTAGAACAAGCAGAAACAGTCCGTTTAGCTTCCACAGAGTTGGATTGGCCTAATTAGCATGCTGTTCTAGGTTGTAGCAATTACCATTGCTTGTTCTGTGGGCCTCTGCTGCTTGTAGAAAGGAAATAAAATGCTGGGAGTTGGGTTTTTTTCTTGTGCTAATCTTCAAGCTATGCTGAAAATGAAAATGAAAGTAAAGCAGACTGTTTGCTGCAACGAGGGAGGCAGAGGCATATTTCTTTTTCAGCAAAAAAGCCTCCTCCAGGAAGAAGCTTCAGAA
>JANHFM010003923.1:25092-37734 GCA_032468115.1 Grayia smithii
GGGGTAGGGCTTATATTACAAGCATCCCGAAAAATCATGCTAGGACTTATGTTCCGATTGGGTCTTGTTTTCAGGAAAACAGGATATAAGGCAGGAAGAAGTATCCATTGCTGAGCACTACAAAGGAAAATGTACTGGTGCTTGCAGGATTTGCCATCAATGTAAAATTGACGATTAGATGTGTAGAATTTGGATTTGATGGATTATTTGATTAGAATTTATGTTAATAAGTGAAATAGCTGCTTTTCCACTATTACAAGCATGAGAGAAGTCTTAACCTAGAGAAGATAGTTAAGAGAGAAAAGTGCCAAAGGCTTCTACTAGCCCTACTTCTATGGTCCTCATTGTGTTGCATGCATCCAATGCAGGCTGACCATAATGCCCTAATAGGATAGTTGAGAATTGGGGGATTATAATAAACAATGCTCTGGGTTGTTTTGTTTTATTATGTACTCTATGGGTGACCTAGATTCTGATTTGCAGAAATGGTACAGCATATTGACCAACCAGTTACTTGAACAAAGGAAGAAATATGGGGAATCTCAAAATAAATGGTGGGACAGGAGACAAGGACCTAAGAAAAATAAAAAGGCAGGAGCTAGAGAACAAGACAACTGTCTAAGGAAACAGGGAGAGGATCCAAATGCAAAATGCTATAGGGCCATGTGGGCGAACCTATGGCACGCATGCCAGAAGTGGCACGCAGAGCCGTTTCTCCCGGCACGGGACCCATCGCTGCACTTACCTGCTCCTGTGCATGTGTGCAGTTCTAGGGATCCAGCTGGTCTTTGGTGCTCTCATGCGCATGCGCATGCGGTTGCACATGCGCACAAGACAGTCAGCATGCAGCATGTGCAGATGGCATGGTTGTGCACATGCCGCAGTGGGGAGACACGTGTGACAGCTCTGCACATGCTCAGTGGCGCGATTGTGCATGCAATTCGGCAGCGGTGCATGCATGATAGATCTGCACATGGGCAGATGGCACAGTTGCATGTGCGCTGCAGGGGGTATGTTCATGACAGCTCTGCGCATGCATAGATGCTCAGAGGCACGTGCAATTCGCGGCTGGGTAGCATACAAGCCGAAAAAGATTTGCCATCGCTGCTATCAGGGAATGTTTTCCAATCTTGGCCATTTCCAGGTACCTGGAAATTCAGCTCTCAGAACTTTCATTCATTAGCCATGCTGCTGTGGAATTCTGGGACTTGAAGTCTACACACCTGGGAATGGCCAAGACTGGGAAACACAGTTATGGAGAGATTGCTGAATATCCTCAATGACAAGACTCAGAATTTCAAGACTGAGAACCATGAAATAAGAGTTATTAATAAGAAGGCATCAGGCTCAGCTCTGTGTTTATGTTTGGATATCCTACACCTTCCAGAAAAAACTTTGTAGGAATTATTTTTCTATTTGTCAGGGTCAACAAGACTTTCCTTTTTCCTATGGTTTCCTGTTCTCTGTTTGAAGAAAATTAAGACAGGCTTAATGAGGCCTGTTCCAAACTGTCTATCATCACTGGGATGATGACAACAATCCCCAATCCCCAGGTAATTGCCATGCTGGATGGGGATAAGGAACACATCTGAATGGCACCAGATGGTGTTGGGGAAGATTTTTCTAATCTCCCGTGAACTCCAAAACTAATAATTAGCTGCCAAATATTAGTTCCTTTGACTTTCACTGTAATATAAATTTTAGTTTACTGAAATCCCATACCAAACCAAGACTATTTTCTTTATAGTAACTGAAAATATTAGAACTCTGTTTTATCTATTTAGTGTTGAAAAGGCTTAACTGCTTATATTAGGCAGACATACAGAATCTCTTGCTGAACTGCTATGTTCATTTGAGGTAGCAAAAAACCCTATGCTGGCCATAGATAACTTCTTATGAATTTGCCTCAGTATCATTTCTTTGCCCATAGCTTTACCGAGCATTACAAAAACTACTTCAACATGGACCTAAAACTACCCAGGTCTTTTAAGATGACACTTAAACTACTTGAGGAGGAGGAGGAGAAAAAGGAGGAAGGGGGAGCACAAGGTTTGCATAAGGCACATTCCAGAGTAAACCTACCTAACATTACAGACTTACTTATAAGGTTGCAGACTTATTAGAAAGCTTATAACCTCATTATTGCAACATATTATGTCTGTACCGTAGCTCCTAGCTTGCCTGCCTGCCTGCCTGCCTGCCTGCCTGCCTGCCTGCTTGCTTGCCTTATTCAGCTGTAAACTGTACTGTACAGTACAGAGTCTTCAGAAGCCGCCTAGAGGCTTGACATGGAATATACAAAACGTTAGCAGTTTCTTTCTCCAGCAAAATGTTGCAAGTCATTGTAGGCCACCGCTGTTGGAATCTGCAATTGAGCAAAACTTTTCTTACACAGATTGTCCCTGTCATCTGGAGAAGTGATGCTTTATAGATAACTTGGGAGGAGGGACAAAATAAACAAGAGCCGGAGAGGAACATGATCCTGAATTCATAACAAAATAATAATTTGATTTTTAAAAAGTCAGCTCTATGAAATAAATGATCCTTTAAATAAATGATTTGAAAAGAAAAATACTTTTTCTTTCAGGTAAATGCAGTATGTAAAATATTGAAGCTCGTAGCTAATAGTGTTATGTGATTACATCTGATCGGCCTTACAGACACGCTATCCCTTGCAAAGAGATCTCACTTTCACCTCCAAAAAGTTTTCAGGCTTGGCTGACCTGACTCAATTAGCTGCTTCAAATGAAAAGAAGCTGCTAATTCCTGCACATGTGTGGCAGTCCCTGCCTATGCACACAAGGCACTCTTATTGTGTGAAACCAAATACCAACAGTGCTTCATAAAGTTGCTTCTGGAGGGTTATTTAATCAAAAAAAACACCTTTTGCATACTCTTAACAGCAACTTCAGTGCATTTGTAACAGCGCTGAACTGATGAAAAGTGCTGTATTCTATTTTTGGAGCCCTGGTGACTCATTGGTTAGAATGCAGCATTGCTGGCTAACTCTGGAATCTGGAGTTCGATCCTGACTGCCCAAGGTTGATTCAACCTTCCATCCTTCCAAGCCCCAGTAAAATGAGTTTCCTGGGGGCAATACGTTGCCATTGTAAACCACTCAGAGAAAGCTGTAAAGCACCATGGAGTGGTATGTAAGTATAAGAGCTATTGCTTTGCTTTTGCTATTATGGGATAAGAGTGTCACTGGTAGTGCCAAAGAGTTTTTGGAGGTGGGGTGTCAAAAAGTCAAGATGGCAGCTTTGATCACACAATCAGAGCTGCCCTCTTAACTTTTTTTTAACAGATGACTCCACTCTGCATAAATATCCCTGATCTTTATGTTACAATCATTTAAAGCTGCCTTCCCTCAGTGATGCTTGCAGATATTGGGCTTCAGATCCCATCATTCACAGACAGAATGACTTTGCAGAGTGCTAATGCGAGCAACCAGTATTTACTGACTACCTTTAGCAACCATTCAAAGACATTCCACTGTTAAAAGAATAGCAGCTTTGTGACCCCTCTTTGCATTTATGACTACTGCAGCATCTCTGTGGTCATGTGACCACCATTTGTGTGGTTCACACTGGCTTCTGACCAGCATAATTAATGGAGAACATGGAAGTAAATGTGCAAGTTATGGTTACATAATATTTTGCTTAATCCTTCAGTGATATCTCTAATGGTCAAATGAGAAGTGTAGGCCATGGTGAACACGTTATTTTCTGCTTAGCAGTTGAAATGCTTAGCAATTGAGTTGCCAGTCCTAATTGTAGTCACCAAACAAGGGTTACCTATAAAGGAGTAAAATGCTTCTGGAAAACATTGGACTGGAAAACAATGGTTTCGGGAATTATTTATTTGACAAGTAAATAATCATCTGTAGAAACATATTTTGGTAGAAGCGTATTCCCTCTGGTCCTGTGTTGGCCATTTAGAAAAAGAAAAAGAAGCAAAGAAACAACAGCTTGGGAACTGGGTGGAGCTTAAGCACACAGATGTCTATGGAGATTCTCAATCATCCAGGTCATAGTTGTCCCAAATGCTTTTTCATCTCTGAAGAAGCTTCTTGGATGAGAAGTGAAATCTCTTCAAAGAAAAACCAGAAAATCCAGTTGCCTCTTGAAAAAGCACCTTTGGGACAAGCACATGGATGCAAAGTAGTTACCACATAAAAGAAGATGGGCATCTACTTCCTTATGATTCAGAAGGATTGAAGTATTAATACCAAGGAAAAAAAACTTCAAAATCTGGAGGTGGACTAAAATGATTCAGGTGTCTTTTAATTTTTTTAGCTTACCTAGAAACAGAAGGCAATATCTTTTTTCACAGTGTTCAAGATTCCCAGCCATTTTCATTCTAATTATGGTCTTCTTGATGGCACAGTGGTAAGAATGCAGTATTGCAGGCTAATTCTGCTGACTGCCAAAACTTCGATCCTGAAGGTCCTTAAGATTGACTTCATCCTTCTGAGGTTGGTAAAATGAGGACCCAGATTGTTGGCGGCAATATGCTGACATAATAAATCACCCAAGGAGTGCTATAAAACACTATGGGATGGTATAAACGTCTTAATGCTATTACTATTGCTATTCCCCAATATTATTCCAACTTGTATTTAAACATTACTGAATTCCTATATCTGGATGAAGTAGGATCTGTTAAGTTCAAACTTCTGAGAAAGAATACACTGTTACAAGAGGTGGCTGAAGTGACAGATTTTCAGAGATTTTACCCTTGATTTTTTTTGAGAGTGCAGTGATTATTTTGGAAATAGGCCACATTTGGAATTCCCATAAGCCACAACCTCTGGCTGAGAGTGATCTATTTTGTCTTTCTCAAAGACCAGGTCAAAGCAAAGTGTTGGCATCTTGGCATCTTTAAGGGATAGCACATAAGAAAGCTGGTTCGGCTAGAATTTTCTTATTGAAACATAGATTCCATGACCACACCTAGAACCCAAATGCAAGGAATTCTGATCAGCTGAGGTGAAATGTTTTATGTAAGTGCCACTCTACTCCAAAAATAACTTGACAAGACCTGTTTATCAAGCAAGTACTCCTCTAGTGTTTTTCTACATGGCCTAAACTTTCACTCACTTGTACTTTGTGGCACTGTGTATTGCTTTTTTAAAATCTGTGAGTCACTGTTGACTACTAGTGACTGCCTAGACAAATCCCTGCAGTTTTCTTGGAAAAATTTCAGAAATTCCTTGCCTCTTTCTTCTTCCTAGGACTGAGAGAAAGTAACTGGCCCAAGTTAGGCTGATACCTTAACCATTACACCAAGCTGGCTCTCCGGTTTGTGCTACTTATATCCTATTTCTAGTGTATGTTCCTATAGAGATCGTCAAGACCCATAGTTATGATGAGGGCTATTGGAGGTACTAGAACCCAAGATGCTGGTCTCCAGAACTTCAGAAATCTGTTTTGTTCATTCCTTAACATCCAACATTCCAACATAGTAGTTCTCAAATAAACATTCCCCATCAAGTCCTTCCCCTCCACTAATATGTTTAGAATACAGAATAACAGAGTTGAAAGGGATCTTGGAGGTCTTCTAGTCCAACCCCTTGCTCAGGCAAAAACTCTATACCATTTCAGACAAATGGTTGTCCAATCTCTTCTTAAAAACTTCCAGTGTTGGATTCACAACTTCTGGAAGCAAGTTGTTCTACTGATTAATTGTTCTAACTGCCAGGAAATTTCTCAATTGTTCTAGGTTGCTCCTCTCATTTGTGCTCAAATGACTTCAATCTCTACAGGACTGAGATGGGCAGCCATATAAATTTGATAAACAAACAAACAAGCAAACAAACAAAATGGCCATGCAAGGTGTGTAGATGCTTGAAGGGGACAAACTTGCATACAGGTAAATAATACCTGTATTGGTGAGAACCCTAATTTTTCTCCTTAAAAATCTCTGTGTTATACTTGTGCAGACATCCTCAAGGGGTTGACATCATCTGATTGATAATACAATAGCTGGGCTTATTACTAGTGATTGTGTCATGAATCCTGTTTAATGAATGCACAGTGAGCATAATTATAAGAGCTAAAAAAATGGTAGGACAATATTTTTAAAATAGAATAAGATTGTAGGAAGCTTAATGATGTCTCTAATGCAGTGGCAAGTGTAGCTAACAACAATGATGAGAATGATGTGCTTATGGTGAAGTAGCAAAGCAAACTCCAACCATTTTTATTTACTTCCCAACTTCAGACCTGAGTGCATAAGTCTTATGTATCTTTTATCATTTGTCCCCTGAAGCAGGGGTGAAATCCAGCAGGTTCTGACAGGTTCTGGAGAACTGGTAGCGGAAATTTTGAGTAGTTCAGAGAATGGGTTGGGAATGGAGATTTTGCAATATCCTTTCCCCCCCCCCTCCTGCCACGCTCACCAAGCCACGTCCACCAAGCCATGCCCACAAAACCGGTAGTAAAAAAATTTGAATTCCACCACTGCCCTGAAGACATTGATATCTCATTTTCTTCTAAGGTAAAGCTAGTCTTGGAGACCCAAAGATTCAGTAGCCACATGTCTCCATACCAACACTAGTCTCTTGACTAATTGTACCATCGTCACATGCTAAATAAATAAATAAACAAAAATGCATGGATGCAATAGTATAGACCAAATTTGCCAGCCACTTTGCATGAGAATTACGGTAGCCTTTTCAAAGCTTTAGTCTTCCAAGGGTGACTCAAGACTCTAAATAGGGCTAAACACTCATTCAGAAAATACTTGTACGTTTCCAATTTGTGTCTCTCTGCCATGAAAAAATACTGATTAGGGTTAGATTTCATTCTTTTTCAGAGCTGAGAGAGGGAGAGACATTTGACATTTTCTTGCTCAGTGGGGAAAGGAGAAAAGAAATGGACAACATAATGAGCAAAATGTTACCAAATAATTAAAATGCAATTGTGTTGTAACCTCTAATGGAAACAACAATGTCTCTTTGTGTACAATTAACTCCAGACTCCGGTTCATGATACAAACTCTAGCTTGTAAAAGCCCTGACCTCAATTCTGAAAGCTCAACAGAAGTTTACAGACATCTATGGGAAGGGTAATATTTGCAGAGGATAAAATAAGTTTGCTCTCTTCTCCTGTACGCACACATGTGTGTGCGCGCATACACACCCTTACAAACAGTCATACAAAAACACAAGATGTAAAATAGTCTCCTCTTGATGGCTAAGAATAATATATTATACATTAATGCATGTTTTTAAAAGAATGGAAATTCCTATGCAGTGTGCGGAAATCTTAATGAGCACATAATGGTTAAAAACCCACTCATTTCATTTTTATATTTGGGCCAAAAAGGCTGCTGAAGTTTTTAATTCTTTCCTTCTCTTTCTTCTTGTTATTCAAATAAAGAATTCCACAAGACACATTGTGCAGCATCTTCTAGAGTAAAGATCATTCTTTTTATTATTATTTTAATATTTTTAGTTGCGACTCAGTGAGACAAAACCAACTGATTGTTAATAGTAAAGGACTGACAGGGAAACGTGGAAGGCTATTCATTAAATAATTACTACTTTTAAACACAGAATTTTTTTACCGCTCTTTAAGAAGCCGCAGAAGAAAAGTTCTGTAATTGCGAAGGGGGAGGGGAAGAAAAGAGGGAGAAAGAGAGGGGGGGAGAGAGGGAGAGAGAGATTCCTGGAAATGACAGCTCTACAGCACATCAATCATTTTGACAAGCAATTATCTGCTTAGTTTAAGATGAAAAAGCTGCTTGTGGGAGGAGCACGAATCATTTGGCAACTGTGCAAAGAAGCTACACATTCTTTCTAAACACATGTAGAGACCAGGGCCTTAATACAAAATACAGAAATAAGACAATCAGACCTTGGTCACTCCAGGGAAAGTCCTGTCAGACTCAATAAGATCCAGAGTAAGATTTGGAGAAACTGAGCTCCGTCAACCTTTTGCTTAGTATCAGAGAAGATAGGAATGAAAGTAACTTTTCAGTATATAGGTTAGAAAAGATTCAAAATGCTATTCATGCTTTATTGGAATGAAATATGCCAAATTTCTTAGAAAGCAATTCAGGGTCTTATGAGCTATGCTCTTTTTTATAATCTGCCTTTGCTTCTTTTCCTTTCCAAGTAGTAATGTTGTTATTTTGAAACAGTGTGAATGGAGCTTGCAATAAGAATAATCCTTTCGGCAGGAAACAAGCATGACCAATTTTGAACTGATATACTGAGAAGAGAGTTCTGTGGAATAGGAGGAGTTCTCTTATGAAATGGTGTGCTCTGTTCCAAAGGCAGTAGAGCAGAATCTGGAGTGTGGCAATATTATAAGGAATTATGTCATCCATCTTTTTTTCAGAAAATGTATCTGTCACGAGGCCAAGTTATTTCATGCAATTTATAAAGAAATCTCACCAGACTGCTCAGAGTAATAAACTTGAATATTCTATCCTTTCTCCTCAGAAGACATTGAATTGGTTAACCAATGCTGGACGGACCACTTGACTCACTGTAATCCGAAAGACATAGCATGTGATCGGTCCCATTCCTCTTTTTTGAATCATTTTATATAAATGATATTGTTCATTATCCTTGACAGAGATCTGGAGCTCTGGTTCAATAAATTAAGAACTACGTGGAAGTCCACAACTGGAATAGAGGAAGTTCTAATCAGCCTGCCCAACCTAATGAAATGAATGTTTTTTTCAATTATTCCTTTTCACCTGGGATTCCAGGATTTAGCTAAATCTCCTGTACTTCTAATATGTTCCCAGTTCTGAAATCATGTAGAGATCGTTGACAATCATAATAACATAAAGGTTTGGCTTTCTTTTCTTTCTAAAATTTATTGAACTGCATTGGGCTTACTTCTGAATAGATAAATATAGGTTTTTACGATATCCAGATTGAGTTTTGAGTCTCTATAACTGTGATGGCAAACCTATGGCACGTGTGCCAAAGGTGGCACACAGAGCCCTCTCTGTAGGCATGTGTGCTGTTACCTCAGCTCAGCCAACTGGTTGTCAGGTTTCCGACACACACGTGTGTCATTGGGTTTCTGATGTGCACAGGCCAGCTGATCATTGGGTTTCCAAGGCGTGCATGTGCACCGGCCAGCTGGTCAGGTTCCTGATGCTCTGGTATGTGTGCGCACATGCATGCATGCACACCTTCCAGTTTGGGCACTCTGTGCCAAAAAGGTTCACCATCATTGCTCTATAGACCAAGGTCACTTCTTCATTAGTGATTTATACTGTCTTCTAGCATCATCAATTCATTGATGTGCTTATATAACTGTAATCAGAGCAGGCTTTATATCACCTTAAGGATGACTGGATGATTCTAAAGATTCTATAAGCTCCTGGTGTGGAAGAGCACAGAGAGGCACTAGTCTCTCTCACATCTTTAGATGGTTGTACAAGGCAGGGAAGGGAAGGTGAACTGTCTTTTTCACATTACCATTGTGTGCATTAATTCTATTTGAGATGTATTTGCCACTCCCAAACGATTGTAGCAATTTGCTACACATGCAAAATAAACACAGGCATTTAAAATTATTTTAAAAACAGCACAAACATCTCAAAAAAGCTGGAGTGAAGAGTGAGGTTACAGCTCAACCCTAAACAGAAATAAGGAGGTGGCCTTAGGTCTTCTAAATCTTTTTGCAACTCTTTTAATTATTATTTATTAGTCTTGTAATTGTTTCCACGTCTAATTTTATAATGGAGCTCCTAAGAGTTTGTTGTCTCTTATTCCCACATATGTTATATTTTTAGTAAAATAGCAAAATATAAAATGAAATGAGACAGATAATACTTGTTGGCCTACCAATTGCTCATAAGATCTCCCACTTTGAGAAAGGGAAAGGAACAGCTTTCTTCCCCTCCCATGGAGTACAGTGAGAGTACAATGAAATAATTGTGCCAAGTCTGGCATGCTTTGAAAACATGCCTTCGCTTTATCAGTAAAATGAGTGGAGTTTTAAATGGGGCATCCCACCTACACATGCCTTTTCTTCTAGTACTACAAAACATAATATCTGGTAAACTACTACCTTGTGGAATCTATAATGGGCTTTGGCAATCTTAAATATTTTCCTTCAAACAAGGGTCAGTCTCTAAAGGCCACTCTATAAAAGTCCTTCTAGCTTGACTTCAACTGTATCCCAAATGGACCAGAGCAAAACTTGCTCAGGCAACAGTTGTTATTTCAGTATCCATTTACCCTGGAACAATAAAGATTGAAATAGCAAAATATAACATATCACTGAAATTGAAGCATCTATATATTTTTATAATTGAATATTTGTGTAAGGCACTGCATGCCAAAATAGCTAGACACAGGGACAGTTTTTTTCACCTTGTGTCATCACTCTTCTGAACACAGTATTTAATGTCTATGTATGTTTAATCATCTTGCATGGCTGTAGCATAATTATCCTTCTTATCTTCCTTATTACCCCCTCTTATTGGTACTATTATGATTCTGTTGCTTTGCATGTATACTGAGAACTTCTGCACCAGAGACAAATTCTTTGTGTCTAGTCACACTTGGCCAAATAAAGTATTCTGTTCTGTTCTGTTTTGTTGTTAAGAGTTCAATCCTAGGTAGTAGCAGATGTTTTTCTCCTAGGGCAGTGATGGCGAAACGTTTAGGCACCGGGTGCCCAAACCATGCGCACATACCCAAATTGAAAGGTGTGAGCGCATGTGTGAATGCGTGCATCCGTGGACATGGACATGCATGGACGTGCACGTGTGAGCAGCAGAGACCTGAAGACCAGTTGGCTGACGGGAGGCAAGGCATCCCAACACCAGCAGCATGGCAAGAAGTAAGATATTTTTATTTCATGAGCTTCTGTTGCATCGTTTGCAGGGAAACAGAAGCTCACAAAAGAAACACCACTGAGATCTGACCTGAAGCAACAGTGTGCATGCCAGCAGACAGGACTCTGTGTACCACCTCTGGCACATGTGCCATAGGTTCTCCATCACAGTCCTAGGGCATGAAGACAAAATATTTGCTGCAAACTCCATATAGGTATCAAGAAAGGTATGCAGCCAAGTAAACACTCACCTCCATCAAGTCACTCACACTCTACCCTGAATAGGGACTACAGGATTATAAAAAGGTAGTTAGTATCCAACCCATTTGTGGCCTAAATTCCTGTTTCTCTTGATACAGTAGTTTTCCATTTGGGGAATGGAATATCCTATATCTTGGAATGTCCTATAGCTTAACTGCATTCGATTCAGAGAACTTGGAAGCAGAGCTATTAATGCTTAGAAAAACTGCAATGAACAGCTCTATTTCTAAAGCCTAAGGCAATGCAGCAATATATAACATGAACAAACTTCCAACTTTCTCATATATAAATTGAATATATGTGAAATAGATATCTCAGATCAAGACATCAAGGTAACCTTATCACAGGCCCAGAATCTGTCAATGGGAAGCAAGCTTGTTATGTGAATAGCTGATTGCTTAATTATTACTCCCTTAGCTCCTCTACTGAAGCATGAAGTTAAAAAGACCAGGCCAAGGCATTCTGTAAAGGTCAAAACTCTCCTTTTGCTTGGTCATATAAGAATAATAGTACAATAAAAGGATATTCTGTGTCCTTTCCCTTTTCTCTTTCTTTCCATTCTTGTATTATTGAAAGCTTTTGACAGTGATCTCGGTGATCTCTTTCTAACTACTATTATGCACATACTACTATCAGTGTAAATGTTAAAGGTACACAAATAATGAAGTACTTAGGCCAGTGGTCAGCAAACTGTGGCTCGCGAGCCACATGCGGCTCTTTGGGCCACCTCCTGTAGCTCCCTGTCAGATAATCCGACCACTGGGTGGGCCCTGTCCCTCCCCCCTCGCCTGTCCTGAGATGAGAAGGGTAACTGCAGCGAATAGAGACTCGTCCCGTATTCCAGAGTAGAAGCAAAGTGCCCCTCTACTTGTTCCTTTTTCCGGCCCTTGTTGGTGCTGTATGCATCTCGGCTGCTGGGGGAGACGCATGACTTTGCGCTGAGACACTGACTGGGTCCACTGTCTGCAGCCAATGTTGTAATGGGCTCCAGGAGGAGGAGGAGGGAATGCTGTCTCCCACATTGTGCAGCACACTAAGTTTACGTGCAAGAGCAGCAAGCAGCCATGGTGGTGGGGAGAGGACTATGGGGAGATGCCCCAGCCAGTGTCTTGGGTTGGAGAAAGTTGTGCATCTCCCCATATTCCTCTCACTACCTTCGTGGCTGCTTGCTGCTTTTCCACTTAAACTTAGCATGGTGTACAATGAGGGAGATGGCGTCCCGTCCTCTTCCTCCTGGAGCCCATTACGACATGGAGCATCAGCTGTGGGTACACCAGCTGGTGTCTCAGGGTAGAGAAAGTCATGCATCTCCCAACAAGGGCTGGAAAAAGAAGCAAGTAGAGGGGCGCTTCGCTTCCACTCTGAAATAAGGAGCGAGTCTCCACTCGTCTCCGCCGCCCTTCTCTTCTCAGGGCAGGCAAGGGGGAGGGGGAGCAGTCAGCCAACAGGGAGCCACAGCAGGTGCATGTGCACACACACACACATGAGAGAGGGAGAGGGAGAGGGAGAAAGAGAGGTAGAGTGATGAGAGACAGAGAGATGAGAAAGAGAGAGGGGAAAAAGGAAAAGA